>RJWT010021613.1:0-17521 GCA_004365215.1 Cuniculus paca | reverse complement strand
AGAAAAAACAATAGAGAAACACAGGAAAATGATGGGAACCTTCAATGAACAATACAGGAAAGCATTAGAATGTCTAAAACAGATTCTAAGAGATATCCAGAAAATTAAAAATTCCATTGACAACTGGCAAAACCACTTGAACAAAACTGAAGATAGACTTTCAGACCTCAAAGACAAGATTGCAGCTAGTGATCATGAAAGATCTCTTAAAAATAACAAGGAACAAGGAAATAACAATTCAACAGGTGCAAGATGATGCAAAGAAAGCAATATAAGCTGATAGGTGTCAATGAAAAGGTCAGCATCAACACGAATAACATAAAAGTATTATTTGCAAAAGTAACAGCAGAAAATTTGACAAGCATGAGAAAAGAATCTGACATTCAGATAACTGAGGCATATAGAATTCCAATTAGCCATAACCAATATAAATCTACATCAAGATTTATAATAATCAAGATCCCTGAAATTAAGCACAAGCACCAAATATTAAAAGTTGTAAAAAAAAATGAAAAGAAACAGATCACCTATAAAGGAAAGCCCATCAGAATCATGGAAGACTTCTAGCACAAACCATCAAGTCAACAAGAGCTTGGAATGAAGTATTTCAAGTTTGAGAAGAAAACAACTTCCAACCTAGATTGATATATCCTGCAAAACTATCTTTCAAAATTAAAGGAGAAATAAGATACTTCCATGATAAAGAACAACTGAAGAAATTCATCACAACCAAACCAACCCAACACAACTACTGAAAGATACTCCAGAAAGAGATTAAAATGACCATAATTCCAATAACAACAACAGAAAGAAACCACCAAGCAGGGGAAGCACTTAAACAGAAGGAAAAAGTAGGGAACCAAAAGCAGGATGATAACATGACAAAGATAAACCAATGCATATAAGTTATAGTCATAAATGTAAATGGTCTCAATTCAACAATCAAAAGAAACAGACTGGCAGAGTGGATCAAGAAACAAAACCCAACAATATGCTATATACAAGAAACACATTTAATTCAAAAGGAAATTCATAGACTGAAAGTCAAAGGATGGAAAGCAATGCTCAATGTGGCAAGAAATGAGAAAAAAGCAGGGGTGCCTATTCTATTTGCAGACAATGTAAACTTCAAGAATGATCAAAAGAGATAGAGAAAGTCATTACATACTTGTCAGGGGGAAAATTCAAGAGGAAGAGATAACAATCATAAATATATATGCACCAAATATGGGAGTGCTCAAGTATATAAAACAAATGTTAATAGACATGAAAAATCAAATAAGCAATAACACAATTATAGTGGGAAGCATTAACACTCCATTGTCACAAGGAAATAAATCAACTAAACAAAAAATCAACAAAAAAATAACAAAACTGAACCAAACTTATGAACCAATGAACTTAGTAAACATTTAGAGAGTATTCCACTCAACAACATCAAAATACACATTATTTTCAGCTGCACATGGGATATTCTCTAAAATAGACCACATACAAGCCCACAGAACATGCTTAAGTAAATGCAAAGGAACTGAAATTATCCCATGCATAGTGCAAGGAATTTGGAAATTAATGACAAAAAAAAACACAAAAAATCCATAAACAGAGGGGAATTAAATAACACCCACCTAAACAACCAATGGGTCACAGATGAAATTAAAGAGGAAATTACACAATATCTACCATCAAATGAATATGCAAATACAACTTACCAGAATCTGTGGGATGCAATGAAAGTAGTCCTTACAAGGAAATATATATTTAAATTAAATTTATAATGCTGCACCTCAAGCATCTAGAAAAAGATCAAGTCAAGCCCAAAGTCAAAAGAAGGGAGGAAATTATACTGATCAGAGCACAAATTAACACAATTGAAACTAAGGAAACAATACAAAGAATTAAAGAACTGAAGAGCTGGTTCTTTGAATGAATAATAAAATTGATAAATTCCTAGACAACTTTATCAAAAAAAGGAGAAAAACAACCTCAAATTCCTGCTACAAGAAATGAAAAGGGTGAAATCCCTACAAGTTCTGTGGAAATTCAGATGATCATCAGTACCTACTTTGAAAATCTATATTTTCATAGGATGAGAAACACAGAAGAAATGGACAGATTCCTGGAAACATGAATTAACAAATTGGATTAAGAAGATATAAAAATTCTGAATAACCCAATATCAGTTAATGAAATTGAAAATGTCATTAAAAACTTATGAGCCAAGAAAAGCCCAGGTCCAAATGGATTCACAGCTGAACTGTACAAGAAATTTAGAGAAGATTTAACACCAATACTCCTCAAACTCTTTCATCAAATTGAAAGGGAAGCAATTCTCCCTAACTCGTTCCTGGAGGCAAGTATTACCCTGATACCAAAACCAGAGAAAGACCCAAGCAGAAAAGAGACATATAAGCCAACCTCCCTAATGAACGTAGATGCAAAAATCTTCAATGAAATACTAGCAAGCAAAATGCAGCAAATAAACAAAGGATTTACACACCATGACCAAGTGGGATTCATCCCAGAAGTGCAGGGATGATTCAATATACATAAATCAATATACATAGTATACCACATCTAACAGATTCAAAGACAAAAATCACATGCTTATATCAATAGATGCAGAAAAAGCTTTTGATAAAGTCCAACACTAATTCATGATAAAAGCCCTACAGAAAATTAGAATAGATGGTCTTTATTTCAATCTGATAAAAGTCATATATGATAAAACAACAGCCAACATCATACTAAATGGGCAAAAACTGAAAGCTTTCAATCTAAGATCAGGAACAAGACAAGGATATCCACTACCACTGCTCTATTCAATATACTTCTGGAAACATTACCCAGAGCAATAAGACAAGAGAGAGAAATAGAAGGAATAAGGGTAGTAAAGGAGGAAGTGAAAGTATCATTATTTGCAGAAGACATGATACTCTATGTTGAAGATTCACAAAACTAGAACAAATGACTACTAGAGTTAATAAGCAAATTCAGTAGTGTAGCTGGATGCAAAATCAATGCTTGAAAATCAATAGCATTCTTGTACACAAACAACCAACTCACTGAAAGAAAAATTAGGGAAATTACATCCTTAACAAATGCGTCCAAAAAAATGAAATACTTAGGAATCAAACTAGCAATGAAAGCAAAAGACTTATGCATTGAAAACTGCAGTGCTCTGAAAAAGATAAATCAAAGAGGCTTTCAGAAAATGGAAAGATAATACTTGCTCATGGATAGGAAGAGCCATCATTGTGAAAATGGCCATACTCCCAAAATTATTTTGCAGTTTTAATGCAATCCTAATCAAAATAACATTAGCATACCTCAGAGATCTAGAGAAAACATTCCTAAAATTCATGTGGAGCCAGAAGAGAACTACAATAGGATAGACAAACCTGGGCAACAAAGGCAAGACAGGAGGCATCACAATTTCTGACTTGAAATTATACTGCAGAAGCTATTGTAATATAATCAGCATGATACAAACAAACAAAAAAAAACAGACACAAGGATCAATGGAACAGAATAGAAGATAAAGACACAACTACAAACACACCTATCCACCTAATCTTTGGCAAAGGAGCAAAATGTTCACTGGAAGAAAGATAACCTCTTTAATAAATGGTGCTGGAATAACTAGCTTTCCACATGCCAAAGATTTAAACTAGACCCATGCCTATCACCATTCACTAACCTAAAGTAAAAATGGATCAAAGATCTAAATATTAAGGTAGAAATACTAAATCTACTGGAACATGAAGTGCATAGAAATATCAAAGACACAGGGGTAGGCAGAGAGTTCATGAATGAAGCAGGAAATTCACGGTAAGTACTTCATAGAATCAACAACTGGGATCTCATCTTATTAATAAGTTTTTTCACATTACAAGAAATCACCATCAGAGTGAAAAGACAACTCACAGAAAGGAAAAAAAATGTAGCCAACTGTCCCTAAAACAAAAGACTTCTATCTAGAACATATAAAGAATTGAAAAAGTCAGGATCCCCAAATTCAAAGACCCAATTCAAGAATGGGCATCCCTGATGAATGTGTATTTCTCAAATGAGGAAATGCTAATGGGAAATAAATATATGAAAAATGTTCAACATCACTGGTCATTCAAGAAATGCAAATTGAAACAACACTGAGATGCCATCTCACTCCAGAAAAAATGACTATCATCAAGAAATCAACCAATAACAAATGCTAGAGGGACTGTGGAGGGGAAAGGGACCCTTCTCCACAGTTGGTGGGAGTGTAGACTGGTACAGCCACTATGGAAATCAGTGTCAAGATTCCTCAAAAAACTAGGATTAGAGGTTCCATTCAACCAAACTACTCCCCTTCTGGGTATTTTCCCAGAAAACATTAAAAACATCAGTGATATATGCGCATCCATGTTTATATTTGTAATAGCTAAATATTGGAAACAACCCTAATGCCCATCAATCACAGAATGGATAAAAAAGATGTGATATTTTTATACAGTGGAGTACTATGCAGCTATAAAACAGGATAAACTTGAGGATTTTATAGGTAAATAGGTGCAACTTGAGATCATAGTCATAAGTGAAATAAATCAGACTTGCATGTGTATCATGTCTTCTGCAAATAATGATACTTTCACTTCTTCCTTTACTATCCTTATTCCTTTTATTTCTCTCTCTTGTCTAATTGCTCTGGGTAATATTTCCAGAAGTATATTGAATAGAGCAGTGATAGTGGATATCCATTTATTCCTGATCTTAGATTGAAAGCCTTCAGTTTTTGCCCATTTAGTATGATGTTGGCTGTTGTTTTATCATATACAACTTTTATCAGATTGAAATAATGTGTAAACATTAAATTGTTTCCCTAGTGCAAAAAACTGAGAGTGAAAAAAATCCAACATGACCAATTGATGTTGTGGAAGTGGAAGAAGAAGAAACTGCTCAAAAGAAAAGGACAACTGGGATGGGGGGAAGGAGAAAAGAAAAAAAGGAAAAGATTATATATATACATGTATTTATATATATGATAGACAATTATACTACTAATCTTGGTTAGCTCATCAAAAAGAACACTTTGTGCTTTCATTGTTTGATTATTTTTTCAAGTGTATGCCTTTAATCTGAGCAGCTACTTTTAAAGACAACAATGTACAATATATTAACCATTGTTAACCTCCTATTATTATGTTTTGAAATTCTGTATCACTGTTTTTGTTCTTTTTTCATTTTAAAATAAAAAATTAAAAAATAAAAACATTCTGCAAATTTTAATAAGGCTAACAAGATATAACTTATTCATAAGCCCCATGTGAAATACTAAAACAACTAACAGATTGTTATGGTTAGTGTTTTGATGTCCTGCCAAAGTCTCATGCAGTCATGGAGGCAGCTGAATCTAGTGTTTGTGATTGGCTCATTGTCTAGTGCTGTGATTGGTGGTCTGAGTACTACACCTGCCAAGGGTAGGCAGTTGGCATACAATATAAGAGAGGGAAGGAAACATGCTTTTCCCTTTCTTCCCTTTTTCGCTCTTGCTGCCTTTTGGTACCTGCCACCACCATTAACAACTGCCCCTGTGCCATGGCACCCTGCTGTAGACCCTGCTGGTTATTGAACTGAAAGCTCCATAAACTGTAAGATAAATAAACCTTTGCTTCCTTATTTTTGGGTGTGGGGTATTTTGTGCCAGCAATTAGAGAAAAGTAACCAAGACGCAGATCATATTCTTGCTTTTTGTATTATAACTATTGTACCATTATTAAAAATACTATTATTTCAAATGAAATAGTATCAGTAGTTTATTTTTTCCTCAGATGTTATTAAATTTATTTCTATATGTATACTACAGATTTCAATTCTTCCCCAGTGAGAGAAATCTCTGTCTAGTTGTCAAAATGTTATGCTGTTTGTTTGTTTATTATGGCTCCATAAACATTAAAGCTGTTTGTATTATCCAGGTTTCTCATTGCTGCACAAGATATCTGAAACAGTTTCAAGGAGGAGAGATTTGTTTGGCTCACGGTTTGGAAGATTTCAGTCAATTGTTCACAGCTGGAAAGGGAGGACCATCGTGGCAGAAAGATGCAGTGGAGCAAAGCTTCCTGGTTCATCATAGCCAGAGCAGGGAAACAGTACCAGTGAGGAAGGGGCCATGGACCACAGTACCAAGCCTCCGTGACCCCCTCAGACACATCCATAAATTTTAATAATCTCGTGGGTGGTCCTTAAGTCAAACAAGTTGACAATTCAGTTTCTGTTACTGTCTACCCTTTATCAACCTGACACCCAATATCTCCTAAAATAGAATTTAATTTCCAAATAAATGCCAGGTGATAATTACATCTAGGGATACAGCTATCCCAAGTGTAAAAACGTACACTAGTCTCTTTCAGGAAAGTCTCAAAACTCTAACATTTCTCAAAAGTACAACTCAAAGTGTCCTCTACATCCCAAGGCAAACTCCTTGCTGCGAACACCCATACAAATAAGAAATTTCCAATATACAATGGTATTGTAGTCTGGGGTTTGTAAGGAAAACAATTGCATACAGGACAAGAGGGTAAATATTACCATTCTAGAAAGGAGAAATGGAGAGATAGAAAGCAGTAAGACTGAAGTAAGGCCAAAATTCAGAAAGGTAAAATAATGTATTGTAGCTTCATGTCCAGTATCCATGGCATACAGTGCTGAGATGTGAGTTCCAGAGGACTTGGGCAGACCCACTACTAGGGGATTGCTGTTTGCAACCCACATGGCCTTTGTCTTAGATTGACTGCACTCACTGCCTGCAGCTCTGCATGGCAAACATCACATTCCTGATGTCTTGAACCTTCTGAGGTCTCCACTGCTCTCTCAGTTTCATTCCCACAGCTTCTTGCATGTCCTTTTGAGGACTCCTTGACTGGTTTCCCTGGTTGATAGTCTCAATTATTTGGGAGCAACTTGGGAGACAGAAAGGATAGTCTAAGCACAGCAATTTGAGTTCAGCCTAAGTAACAGCAATATCTTTTTTCAAAATATATAAGTATATAAATAAACAAAGCAAAAAAACCTAATTGAGAAATGATCTATATGACTTTATTCATATTTTTCAAAAGTGCTTTAGTTTGTACTTGTGCCTTTCCATACAAAGGTAAAAATAAGTTTTCTAATATCTATAAAATGTAGTGTTGTAATTTTGACATAAAGCCTGTAGGCTAATTTGAAATGTATTCAGTTTTCCAAATCATCAATTAGTTTCCTCATTTATTTTCATCTTTGTTTACTTCATCAGTGTTTTATAATATTCAACATGCAAATATGGCACACATTTTGTTAGATTTATAAATATTTCATTTTTTAATGATTGAGTATTTTTTTAAATTCTAGTTTTTGTGTGTTTATTGCTAATATGTGGAGGTGCAATTAGGTTTTTACATACAAAACTTAGATCATGTGACTAATACACTCATTTATAGTTATGGGAGCTTTCACTCTCTATAGTTTTTTTTATATTCCTTGGAATTTCCTAAATAGACTATGATATCATTTGCAAATGGGAACTGTTTTATAAATTCCTTTCCAATTTGCATATCTTTACACCCTTTCTTTCCTTATGCATGGTCTGAAAGTTATAATATATTTAATAGCTAAGGAGACTTACAATTTTCCTCTATTCCTGATTTTAGGGGATACATTCACTCTTTCACTGTTAAGCATGTGGTTAGTGACAGGTTATTATTTTTATTTTCTAATTCAGTCTTGGATTATTGACTATTACATTACCATTGGGATTTGTTTTATAACAAATCACATAGTGACAATTCTTGTGCTTAGGTTTCTTGCTCTTTGCAGAGAATCACTTGCCTCCTGACAAAATCTGTAATTTCATTCACTTCTTAATCATTAGTTACCAGGTTAAAGGAAATACAATACAGTCACGTAGTTCAGAGATTTGCTACAAAGTCAGTCTGTCTGTATTTATCCCTCAACTCCTAGCACTCAGTTTTCTCTCTCAAGAAGTTTTAAAAAAAGTGTCTTATCCTGGGAAAGTTCATAACAATTGACCTATGGAGACTATTCAGGTGTTGCATTATATTTAATGTGACCTGAATTAGTCATCCAAACCTGAAGGGTAGAACATAGGAAATATAACTCTGAAGAAGAAAATTTGTCTTGAATTTTCTCTAATAACACAAATGAAAATTGTCAAGATGTGCTATTCAGATTAGTGAGGCATATAGAACTCCAGCTAGCCAAAACCAAAGTAAATCTACACCCAGACATATAATAATCAAGATTTCAGAAATTCAACACAAGAATAGAATATTAAAAGCTGTTCGAGAAAAGAAACATTTCTTAAAAATATCTTATAAGTATAAAACGTGCAATATTTGTTTGTGTGTGTGCATGTATGTATGTATATATTTTCATCACCTCTAAATTTATTGGATTTATAATTTTATTTAGCATTACCAAGGATTTGTTGTATTTTTTAAACTTACAGATATTCATTTTATGTTTATATATATATACACATATATTTTAGATGTACAGTACATAAATCTTCTCATTTAGGTAAGTAAATTAGGCAGTCATTTAGGTAGGTAACCAAAAAAGATTATGGTTGTAGAATCTGTTTTCCATACCAAGAAGCAATGTTATTCAATGGCTTTAAATTTAAGAATGATTTAAAAATAAATATTAACTCTCTTCCTCATAATTCTAGTATATTATTTATGAGCCTAAAAACTTATATTCAATGAAAAAATTCCTTAAATTACAATTGGAATATATTCTATACAATACAGACCTCTACTAAAATACTTTCTTAATAGTGATTATTTTGTGGATTATGAGTTATTAATCTAACTAGAAGTCAATATGGATGCAATCTGTAGAAATGTTACTTTCTGGTAATATACTACCACACTTCATTCTAGGTAAATGTTCAGTGCATACAAATGGAATTAAATGGTATTTGCTACAGTAATCAACACTTGTAAATACAGCCATAATATATGCTTATTATAAGAACTTAATACAATGTGTAGCATTCAAGTGGATCAATTTAGAAAACATGAAACATAAAAAATCAGAAAATGTTAGTAGTTATTACATCTCTTATGAATAGCAGGGTGAAAACACATAGAAGAGGATATTCTTTCCTCTATTAGGAATTTAATTTTCTAGGTCTAGTTTCTCAAAAGGTTCTAAATAGCTGAGCCATAAAATTTATTGTTTGAACTTTGAACCATTAATTAATACATTGCTATCTAAAAACTTTTTTCCTATTAGATTTAATAAATGTTGAAAATGCTTTTAATGTCTGGAAATTCATAATGTGTTTGATGTTCTTATTAAATTTCTAGATTTCACATTAATTAATTATAAGTTGTAGTAGTGCCACTTTAAATGTTTCCAAATTAAAAAGAACTTCTCTTCTCCCCCTTTAAAATATATTCACCACAAATATATTCACCACAACTTAAGAAGATTGACTGTAAAGTAAGTATAAGCAAAATCTTCTCATACATAATGTCTTTTTATCCTTCTTGGTTAATAGTAGTACCGTATGCTGGATGACAATACTTAATAAAGAATGTTTCCAATGTCTACCATATGTCAGAAACACTAAACTTCAGGCAGTCCAGTACTAAATTCTCAAAAACACTATGGCAATCCTTCATGATGCATCTACTGTTTCTGGATCTTTGCTTTCCAGGAACATTCAAGGAATCTTATTTTAGTTTCTTCCAGATAGGATGGAGCCATACGATCAGTGCTAGCAATGTATCGTGAGTGGAAGTAACATGTGGCACTTACGGAGTGTATTTGTGTTAGCTCTTTCTCTCTGCTTTAGCTAGTCATAACTTTTAATATAGCAATTTTTTCATCTGGCTATGGCACAGTGAGCACATACATTGGCAGGCTCCAGGCAACTCATAACAGTCATGTACCCTGAGAAAGAATAAACTCTTCTTTTTACAAATCATCAAAGTCTGGAGGTTGTCTGTTACTGTAACTTAACCTAGACTGATATTAATAGTCCCAGTTTAAAGATGAAAAACTACTTAACCAATAAGAGGAATGGAGACATAAATCCAGATTTATTGCCAAAATGTGTGTTTTCCTTACAAATCTGTGGCAATTTTACCACATATTCCTTTCCTCTAACCTTTGGACATTCAGATAATAAATTTTTGAAATTCACAAGGTGTTTGTATTATAGAACACTAAAGACATTTCTCTCATACTTCATTAAAATATATTAGTTATCTAGGTCTTAAATTCATAGCTCTGCTACCAATAAGATTTTTGCATAAGGAGGGCATTGGAAATTATGTAGAACCACATTTTATGGACTTGATGTTGCATAACTCCCAGCTGTTAACCATATGAAGGAGCCATACAAACAACTGAAAACACATAATAAAAGGTTTTATTAAAGTACGTGAGCTCTGCCAGTGCACATATTCTTATGCCATTTTTATATTATAATATATTATATCTTATAATATATTATAAACTTTGATATCAAGAAGTTATTTACAATATAGAACTTATCTTATTTTTATAAAAATTATATGTTGATTATTTGAAACATTTTATTGCTCTTTTTAATTCATGTTCAATTAAAATTAGATATCAGAGAAAAAAATGGGCATTCTTTATGTTATATTAGTCAACATAGCTTATATAGTTTTCATTCATCTTGCACTAAAATAATCATGGATTTCTAGATCTGTTACTTGAAACAAATTAAGATCCAATTTTCATGATATTTTACAAAATAGATAAAATTGTATTTATTTTCACAATTTGGACAAAAATCCAGAGTTGATTAAAAGTATGCATTATTTCAGTTTTTTATTACCCCTATAACCACAACTTTGATCTCAAATGTGTTTCAACTGCCAAAAAAAATACTGATTTTCTTTGCTCCAGTGCTAATTAAAAGTCACTAAGGACACACGCTTTCAAATCTTGAATCAAAAGACTAAGTTAATATGTCAAATATTCCAAGAGGAAAATCAGTTGACTCCAGTCTTCATGCAACAAAATATCTTTATTCAATTAGAAAATGTTCCAAAAGTGATGACTTTAAACCATAACCAAAATATATGTGGTACAGGAGAAAATTTGACTTTCAAAAACAAATCTCACACCAGCCACCATTGGGGAATTCTTCCCACTGATAAGCAGCTCAGGTCTGGGAGTCAGCAGCCAGCTCTGATCCATGCACACACCTGCCACCATCTGGGATGCTTCCCCTGCACCAGCACACCCAGTGGCCACCATTGAATACCCATAGCCAGCACTGGCCAGGAGAACCAAACAGTCATGCTTTGGAGAAACTGTAGCCAATGTGGGAAGTGCCTGGAACCCCACTACCTGCCTGACCAGAAAAACCCAGGAAAATGTCAAGATGAAGAAGCAAAAGGCAGGCTCTGGCCTCCAACCCAAGCAGAGCAAGTCCAGGAGATGCAAACATGGAAGAGATTTGTAGTTACACACCCGAAGTTTCTGAAGTGATGGCAACTGAAGTAAAGAAACAATTTCATGAGGTTGTAAAACAAATTGGAAAAGAAATACAATATCAGGTAAAAGAAGAAATGAGAAAAGAATTGCTAAGCTTCTCTAAAGAAGACATAGATAAAAAAATAAGAGTACAGGAAAATGAGGGAAACTTAGAACGAACAATATAAGAAAGATTTAGAATGCATGAAATAGATTCAAAGAGATATCCAAGAAATTAAAAACTCAATTGAAAGCTGGCAAAGTTGCTTGAAAGAAACTGAAGACAGACTTTCAAACCTTGAAGACAGGTTTGAAGCCAGTGACCATGAAAGGAAAGTTCTCTTAAAAATAACAAGGAACCAGGGTATAACAATTCAATGGCTGCAAGATGATGCAAAGAAAAATAATTTAAGAATAATAGGTGTAAGCAAAAAATCAAGGGTCAACACAAATGACATAAAAAGTCTATTTACAGAAGTAATAGCAGAAAACTTCCCAAGCATGGGAAAAGGACCTTACATTCTGGTAAGTGAGGCATATAGAACTCCAGTAGCCATAACCGAAATAAATCTACACCCAGACATATAATAATCAAGATCCCTGAAATTCAGCAAAAGTACAGAATACTAAAAGCTTGTAGAGAAAAGAAACAGATCACCTAAAAAGGAAACCCATCAGAATCATGGGAGACTTCTCAACACAAACCATCAAGTCAAGAAGAGGTTGGAGTGAAGTATTTCAAGTCCTGAAAGAAAATAATTTCCAACTCAGATTGATGTACCCTGAAAAACTATATTTCAAAATTAATGGAGAAACAAGATACTTCCTGACAAAAAAAACAACTGAAGGAATTCATGACTGCCAAAGCAACCCTACAAAGAAAACTAAAAGACATTCTAGAGGAAGATAAAAAAAGACCGCTGTTCCAGGAACAGAGGTAGAGAGGGATAATCAAGAGGGGCAGACAACTGAACAGAGGGAAAAAGAAGACAGCCAACAACAGGAAAATAGCATGACAGAGACAAACCAGTGCATGTTGGCCATAACCATTAATGTAGATGGCCTCAATTCACTAATAAAGAAACACAGGCAGAGTGAATCAGGAGACAGGATCCATCAATATTCTTTATCCAAGAAACACATTTAACTCAAAAGGAAATTCATAGACTAAAAGTCAAAGGAGAGAAAATAATGCTCTATGTGATGGAAACAAAAAAAAGTAGGGGTAGCTTGCCCATCAACTGCAGAATGAATAAGAAAGCCATGGCATTTTTATACAATGGAAAGTTACTCAACTATAAAGAAAGAGAACCTCAAGACTCTTGTAGGTAAATGGATACAACTTGAGATCATGTTCATGGGTGAAATGGTTCAGGGTCACATGGGTGAACACCATGTTGTCTCCCTAGTATAAAAAACTATAAGAGTTAGTGGGATCCAAAATGTACAATAGATATTGTGAAAGTGAAAGGTGAGCAAATGTCTAAAAAGGGAAGGTAGTGGCCATTGTTAATCTATTATTGTGTTTTGAAACCATGTATTGTTTTCATTCTTCTGTTTAGTTTAGTTTTATTCTGTTTTGTTTGATTTTATTATATTTGAAAGCATGGACAGTTTTTCCAAGGATAACAAAATATATTAAGGTAGTCATTATTGAATGCCTATTATCTTGTTTTGAAGCCCTGTATTGCTTTGTTTTGTTTTGATTGATTTTATTCTATTTTGTTTGATTTTATTATGTCTGATGGTGTAGGCAGTTATTTTGAAGATAACAAGAGGTGTTATAGTAGCCATTATTGATTTACTTTTATCTTGTTTTGAAGTCCAGTGTTGCTTTCATTGTTTTGTTTTGATTGACTCTATTCTGTTTTATTTCACTTGGTTTTATTCTCTTCAGAATTAAAAAAAACAGAAAAGAATTTAGGGCTGGAATTTCTAGGTAGCCACTGAGCTTTAGGTTCACAGATGATAGTTGCAGGACAACTGTCACAAGTTGATCGCAATTATGAATAAAACCCACAGAGTGTTCTCTTTTTCTCTTCAGTTTTTTTCTGCTATTCCTTCCCAGTCTTCTCTTCCAGCTCCAAGGTCAGCAAATGTAATAGTAATATGATTTTAGATTACAACATTTGTTGGAGTCTGGGAATTCCACTTCATCTTGAAAACACTGTTTTATAAAGGAATTGCTTCAAAAATTAAAAAAAAATCTCACAGACTGTGTAAGTATATTTTACTCTTTAAGTGCTTTTAAATCTTTCTTTAAAAATGTCATGGAATGTTAGGTATCTTCCCTTCATCATTATTGTGAGCATCAACAATATCCCTTGGGGAACTGAAATGGACTGTAATTGTATGTCATTTTAAAAATAAAATTTAAAATAATAAGGGAAAAATGGCAGTATATGCTCTAGCAGGAGTCAAGTATGAAACATGAAGTCAATAAAGGACTAATAGAACATACACAGATGTTTACAAATCAATATAGGCAACTTCTCAAAATGAAAATAAATGAATAGGACTTAAATAGAAAAGAAAAACAACACTCCAATGAACATAATCATGGAATTTAAATTTAAGCCATAAAAGTTATCATTTTATATTTAGAAGCATGGAAGAAATTTGAAAAATCATTAATGTTATGTATTAACAGGACCTCATGCACATTGTTGGTAGCATATACCTACTAATCCCTATGAGAAATGAATTTGACTTGATGTTGTCATGTTAAATATGTACACATATTACATTCAAATGATTTCGCTTCCAAATACTGCTGTAGAAATTTTAGCAATATACTCCAGAAAATACGTACAAGAAGTCTTGTGGAACTGTTAACAGTATCAAAATATAGAGGAAAGACATAAAATTTTTATCAACTGAAGAATGAATAAATGCTATGTAAAATTGTGCATTGTGATACAAAACAGCAGTGAAAATAAATGAGTTTGGTCTACATATATCAATAGAGCTAAACTTTATTAAGATACAATACAGTGTAAATCATGTTGGTGCAGAATACATATGTGATAGGTAGGTGGAGTGCCAACTATACTGGCTTTGTGATCCACCAAGGAATTGGTGAAGCACACTTGTGAGTCTAACTTGGTGGACCATGGGATCATGGATGTGTGGTGATGGAGTCTATTTCTGGTTCCTGGCACCCTGCTCTCTGGCACTGTTCCCCTGCTCTGTTTCTCCATCATGATGAACTGAGCATCTATGTTCCACCATGCCTTTTGAATATGATGTTTCTTCACTGAAGCTATCCAACAGTGAACTGAATCTTGTGAGATTCTGAGCCAAATAAAACTTCTTCTTTTTGTTATAGGTGTGGGGTATCAGGTCTCAGCAATGAGAAAGCTAATAGAAAATTAGTAGCACAGTAGTGGAGTTGTTGCTGTGACTATACCTGACAATGCGGTTCAGAAGCCTTTGTAACTGGATTGCAAGAGGTGTTTGCAAAGGTTAAGAGCTGGGGGTAGAAGAGCCCAGTAATGATAGAAGCAGAGCTTGATGGGTGATTCCAACTGAAGTTCAGAAGATCAGAATGCTGATAGGAATGTGGACAGTAAAGTAAGGTTCAGGAGGTTTCAGTTGGAAATAAGGACTCTTAAACTTGAGGACATACATACTCTACTCTTGCAATTTGTGAGATACTGAAATTAAAGTGATGGACTGTTTGATCTGATGGAGAAAATTTCAAGATGGCCCAATGTTCGGTTGTGCTATGAGTTTAGTGATTTATAGTGACAATTAGGAGCAAAAACTTAAACAGAAAAATTTGAAAAATTTAAATTTTGGCTCAGAAGAAGTCATGTGTAAAGATAAGACCAAAGGAAATGTGGCTTCTGAAGAAATTAGTGCCATTCAAAACAAATCAAGTACTTTGTACAGAAACAAGAAAAATACCTTTTTTGGCATTTCCTAAATTGGCAAGATTCTACCTATTCCATTTTGAAGGTACAAATGTGTAAACCTTTCATTTGAAAAGAAAATCCCTGGGACATCTGCTTCAGAAAAGCCTCTTAGATAATTGGTTCCTTGGGATTCATTTCACTGCACTCATCCATGCACTCAGAGGCTACTATTGCCATGGTCCAAGGGGGCCTCAGATAGTGCTTGAACTGAAAGCTAACCTTGAAGTTATCCATGTGACTCTGGTTTTATCAGCATGCAGCATGCAAGAGTTGTGTGCTCAGGAATGTTTCTACACACATTTCAAAAGAAGAACAGGTAGTGCAAGCAATGAGCCCCTAAGACATCAATGTGTGAAGCTGTGGATTGTACAGTGAATACCCAGGAAACTGGGAGTGCCAGGAATGTGGAATGTTTACCTGGGGAAATACGAAGCCTGTAATGGGACAACCTCAAAACAGAGGGCTATGGGCTGCAACCAGAAAGTTCATAGAGTAATGATTGCCTAATCCTTCTAGAGCTCCTATCTCACTACCATTTCCTGGATGATGTACGTAGAGATATTGAACACAGTGTTTGCTCTCCTGGATTTCAATCTTGTTCCTATTCTCTATCACCCTATTTCTCTCTTTTTTTGTATATATTTTAATTAATTTTATTGGTACATTTTAGATATACATAATGATCACATTCATCATAGGGAACTGGTGCTTATACATAATATATCTTGATTCTTATTTTTCCCCAATCATCTTCCCTCCCTTCAGCCCTTCTTCCCTTCCTTATTTACAAAAGTTTTGTTTTCATTTTTCCTTCTATTCTCTTTTCTCTCTTCCCTTTCTTCCATTCCCCTTCCTCTCCCTTGTTCCCCTTCCCATTTGAAAATTTTCTTCCTGTTTCTTAACATCTTTTGTACATTTTAGTCCTTATTTACCCTTTCAGTGTCTCATACCAGAGAAACAATGCAATATTTAAACATGTGTGTCTGATTTATTGCATTTATTGTCTCAATGCACATACATTTACCTAGAAATATCTCAAGTTCATCCTTCTTTATTACAAAGTAATATACAGATAACTATTTTTTTTCCTTGGTATCCTCCTAAAAGAATTAAAAGAATCAAATCACAATAATATATGCACACCCATGTTTACAGCAGCTTAGTTTGTAATAGCTGAATCTTGGAAACAGCCTAAGTGCCTACCAACAAGTGAATAGATGAAAATTATTTTATATTTTTCTTCTTGCATGGGAATGCTTACCCTATGCTGTTGTGTCTTGTGATTATGTAATTTGTTTCCAATTTTACAGAAGTTCACAGCAAAGTTTGTATTTGGTGTCAGAAGAAAATGTAGCTTCAACTTTTGAAAAAGTGCTGAAACTGTTAAGCCTTTGTGGAAAGGATTATTGTATTGTTGGTTTTATGCATATCATGTTTGTCAGAATTTTGACCTTGTGTTTATTTGGGGATCCAGCATGATTTGAGGAGATGTATTTGTACATCAGTTATACTGTGGAAAGGTCTGCCCTAATGACTTTCGAACTTTATCACATCAACAAAGATCCTGTTTCAAAATAAGTTCACATTCACATGTAATTGGGGTTTGAATTTCAGCATAGTTTGAAGGGAAATGATTCAAGCAACAAAAGGCCCTATTAATATTCTTGCAATGCAAATATCAGAAATAGCCGCGATGTTATATAATTGTATCTCATAGTACTAAATATCATTATGCCAAGTACAAAAACTAGCTACATTTGGGACGTTTTTTTATACTCAAAACTCGAGTAACATTTAGTTTGATCAGTATTTTTGGGTTTAAAGATTGCCGTCTGACTTATAATTGTGTATATGTTTACCCAATGCCTCATAGATTAATATTATATATTTATTTCCACTCATTATATAATTTTCTTGATAGTTCTGACATGCTATATTGTGGCAACTCAAGAAGGCTAACCTATTCTGTCATTAGGTTTTTTTCAGATCATCAATTCCAGTTTTAGATATTTTTATTACCCACACCTCCATTTGCATCTTCTCTCCATTACCTTTTTGCTATTTGCTGTTTCATCTTTCAGCTTCCTTGCCACCTTGGATAGCCAGGT
>RJWT010021612.1:0-17505 GCA_004365215.1 Cuniculus paca | reverse complement strand
CCTGCCTTGGAGCCAGCTGATTATGGACTGAAATCTCCAGAAACTGTAAGCTAAATAAACCTTTTCTTCCCTAATTTTGGGTGTCAGGTGTTTGTCTCAGCAACGAACCAATCCAGTCAGTGAACTGATTCAGCAATCACCCACCTTTAATCCCAGTATCCTTGATCCCAGCATTGTGCCAGGAATCAACCACATACTCTAAATTCAGTCACCTCCAAAAAAAAGACTGCTCCCGCATGACTGCATGCATCTTTGGCGGGGGGTGGGGGATCTAGACAGAAACCATAACACCACAGCTGGAGGACACAGTCATGAAAGCATGACCTCAGACTTCTCTCCAACCCACAAACTGGATGAATCAAGAGGCACAGAGTCTCATTGTACAACACATCTATTTTGTTATCTACAGTGTGGCATGGTCACTGATGTAAACTCTCCTTCTGGAGGGTCCCTTCAGGACCGCACGGACACATGGAGTTGGTCACAAGTGGAGGCCAGAGCCCATTGCTACCATGCCCATTTGAAAGACAACAATTACTCCAGCTGTTGTTTAAACTCTTATTGTCTGCATCCTTTTCTCCCTCCCTCTTTTCTTATTACATTGACTTCTGATTTTATGTTATAAACTTAATGTCTTACCGATGAAATATTAAAAGATATGAAACCGTCTCAGCTTTCATTTTAATAAACTACATGCTTATCAGCAAACACGAAAATATGTAATAGTTATCTACCTATTACAGCTCTCAAATGACTATTAAGTACTGGGGCAAATGCTATGGGATAACTGTGCTCCAAATTCAAAAAGCAAAAAATCTGAGGAAACATAAAGAACAAACACCAAGCACCACCCAGGACATGTGATCCTGGACAAGGTATATAATAGTCATTGAAAGTGTCTGCTCCCAATAACTTTTTGATTAAAATACTGTGCTTGGCATTCTCAAAGACATTCCTTTGTCCTAAATCCTCTGCATCCTCCAACAGTGCTTCTTTTTCTCACTTTTGCACGTGTCACTTTGCAGAGTGGTCAAATCAGAATCTATTTTGGGCAGATGCATTTTTATAACTAGAAAGAGAGTGCTGTCCAATCCTTTCAACACATTAGTTGCCCCATGGACAGTTGTTGCTGTTGAATCCTGGTGGGTGGCTGCAGCTGCTACAGCCCTGGTTCAAAGAAGTATTGGACAGGAGCCATTATCCAGGCTTCTTATGACAGAGGTGGATGCTGGGATCCTCCTGGCCACTGAGTCTTTTCCACATCTATGCTGCACAGGGCATATGGGCAGCTGGGTACTCCTTTGAGCCTATGATGTAGAGCTTGTCAGAGATGATCCTAGGTTCCCGTTCTTGGGGGTGCTTCTCCATAGGGGTGTCAGGTGGCCCTCAGTCAGGGTGACTTATATTTTCTGGCCATCAGCTCCATTCCTAGAGAAACAGCACTTGGTGGGCTCCTGTTGAGCCCCATTTTGCATCATCTAATGTACCACTCCACTAAGAAGCCCAGGCTGAACAGCTGGTAGCAGAGTGTGCTATTTCTGTCCCAAGCCAAGAAACATGGTGCTGTACACCTGGGTGGTATCTTTCTAGCTCTCAAGAGAATTGCATTAAATGTCTAATATTACACCTTCAGTTTTTTATTGAGGGTGGTGGTAAGAAATAGCTACACAGACTTGTACTTTCTGTAAAACAGCTGTTAGGCACATTATCCATCATGTTAAATTTGTTAATATAATGATGCACATGGAAATTTCCTTTGAGTTCACAGCTGAGGAAATTGAATCTCTGTTGATGAATTCCTATGATAAAACTCAGATAAAAACTGCTTGATACATGAGAATTATATTACATCCTTTGCCTTGGTTGCTGTGAAACTCAGAGGTAATTTTTGTGCTTAATTGTAGAGACTCTTCTAAGTTTAGGTTTTAGAAAGATGGTCCTCACTCTTCATCACCTTTGTCATTTCTGTCTTGTCTTTGAGTTATTAATAAAATATTTTTATAGGGCCTTTGTTCTATAACTGTGCTTGTTATGAGGAGCCATATGAAGTTGCTTTTGGAAATGGGGAGGGGGGTACCATTTTGTTCTAGTTTCCCTGGTTACTAACATGCAGTGGCTCATCATTATGTAGAGACAGAAGGAAGGCAAAGGAGATGGAAGGACTTTTAAGTGGGGAAGCAAAGAGGACATGACATAATTAAAGAACATTCTGAGCAAACATAGGGAGGTAGGACTTGTGCAGAAGGTATTGAGGTACCCAGTTAGGTTGTAGAGGGAGTAATGGGAAGCAGGGTGGGGAATCTCTGCTGAGAGCAGGTAGGGGAGTTTCTTGGAGTCTGAATTTGGATACGAGCCAATCTAGGACTAAACTGAGTGAGCACTGAGAAATTTGGGGCTTTCAGTAGAAGTGAGATAGATGAAGTGTGATGTAGAATATTTATCTGACATACACAGTGATTGGAAATGAGTCAAGATTAGAACTAAAAGATCAGCTCTGAGAAGGTTGCAGAAATCCAGGTACACCAGATAAAGGTCGAGGTCTGCAGACATGAAGAAGGAAAGGAGACTGAGCTGTGGTGGAAAGAAAGAAATACTTGGAATGTTTTTCTCCTTCAACACCTTGTCAAAGATGATTCTTTGTTTCAACAATGTTAGGGACTTCTATTATGCCCTATTTTAATTTGACCTTAAATCCAGTTGGGCATTGCTCTGATAGGCTCTTTCTAACTCTGAGTGAGTTGAAAATATTACACACGAGTGTTTGGGTGTTCTTTGGTATGTTTGGATGTTCACTGCATTCTAACTATTTGAGTTAATATTTACTTTTATGTTTAATTTTAAAAATTATACTGTGGCATGTATTTCCTTTTTAATAGTACATTTTAAAATAGATGTTTTAAAGAATTACTTAAAAGTATTAATTGTTAGTGTTACTGTCCTAACCTAAATCTCTTTTTGGTTGCTTGTCCATTTCCTCTGTTCTTAGCCAAGCACTGGGGTTGGCCAGCTCACTCTTTTATCTAGCTTGGACACTGGTGGAGTTGGTGACCAACACTTGGAACAAAGATTGACTTTCTTGGAATCTGCTGGCACTACAGCTGTCTTTCTATTGGGTTTTTTAAATTTAAGGCCTTAAATCTGGCAAGATGTTTTATCTTGAATTCATTTCCTTAGTTGGATGACTTTCCTGTAGTCATGTGGTGATGGCTTGTCTTTGGTTTGCATGGGCCTTTACAAATCAGATCTAGTGGGGCAGTAACCTCAGCTGTTACATTTCCTGCAAGATGAAATTAGCCATTGTGAGTTTTATACTACTCAACAATGTGTGACCTGAAAAACTGGTTCCTAGTAGTCATTTCACAAATTAAAGGGCTTTGACCTTACTAGAGTAATTGGACTAAAAGGAACTGGTCTATTTTTCATGATGAAGAAATTAGTTTCTTCACTGGAATAAATAGTTATCCATGATTTTTTTGGCATAGGGTCCAAAATTTTCCTTTTTATTGCTTTATAATGTTTAGAATTGGGTATTATTAGAACTAAAAGGGCAATCACAGCCAACTCATTTAGTACATTATTGTCGTGAGAATGACTTACTTGATTAATGTCATGCAAATGGTAAATCAGAGGAGAACACATTGGAGAACCTTGTTTTGAGTTTGGGTACCATTTTGGAGGTGGGGGGACTGTGAAATAGACATATCATGGATTTTGGGATCAAATCCATGCTCTCTGATTTACCAGTGTCTTAGTTACTTTTCTTGTTGCTGAGACAAAATACCCAAACCCAAAGTTAAAGGAGGACAGGTTTAATTGGTTCACAGTTTGTAGAAGTTTCAGTTCATAGTTGGCTGGCTATAAGGCAAGGTGGCATGACAGAGGGCCGTTGTACAGGAGAAATGATCAATGGCAGGCAGAAGGCAGCAAGCAGCAAGGAATGACAGCAGCCTTCTTTCTATCCCTTGTATACTGTCCAGGATATGCACCCTTAGGATAGGTAGTACTCACATCCAGGGTGGGACTTCTCATTATCCATGCTCAGAACTTGCTATACCAATCAGGACTAATTTGGTAATCATACACCCTTGATCCCAGCATCACACATTCTATATCTAGCCACCTCTGAAAAACCCCATCTCTGACCACACAAGGTTTTAGAGGGACATCTAGACATAAGTCATAACAGCCAGCATAGGTTATGCAGCTTCTCTGTGCATCAGTTTACTCATCTGGAGGGTGGCGTGAGTGTTATTCACTGGTCTCTAGTCAGTCATCCATGTTGCTTCCAGAACAGAATCCTGCCTGGAGGACTTGCCTTCTGGCTTCAGTTCTTGACCTTCCATTCTTGATGTCATGGTCAGTGCTTGGAGCATGTGCAAAATGTCCCTAAGTAAAAACTATATTTATTTCAGTAATTTTTCTTTAAGTATTGGAGTTAGGCAAATTGGTTACTTAAAATATAAACTGGGAGGAAATCCCTCTATTCTGTTTGGGATAAATCAGTATTCAACAAGTGTTTATAGTTGAAAAAAAGACACATCATAGTATTTTATGAATTTCCTCAAAACCAGTGTAAGCCAAGAACCAAAATATGAGCTGTGATAATGAGGCCATTACGATACTGGTACTGTGCCAGTTAACTTCAAGGACTTTTCCAAATGTCAGACTCACCCTGAATATAGAGATCCAAAGTGGAGATATTTTCAGCTAGGGCTAGAAATTTATAGAATTTCTTTTGACGATTGATTTTTTGAGATGATCACATAGGCAAAATTGTGTTTTCAATGTACACTCAAATGCCAGCTCTTCATCTTTACCCGTGCTACACACAGAATACAGGATGGATCTGCTTTGGAGTTCAACTGGCAGTGAATGGCAGCTGACTGCCACATGCCACAGATTGGTAAAGAAATGCTCCATACTTATCAACTTCCCGTAACCCCCAGAAAAACACGATCTACTGGTGCATCAACACTTCTAAAATGTTAGCTCTTCTGTACAATGAATGATTCATGACTCATTTCCAGTTAATCTGCTGGATACGTTAGTCAATGCTAGATAACATCGTAAGATTTATATGTATAGATACTCTGGTTTCCATGATACAGTGAGATTTCATTTTGTTGGTACTACTTCAACATTTTTTACATAAAAATGAGATATGAAAATTGAAACCTCTCTTCCAAAAGGGATGTTTGATTTTTGTACTCGTTTAGGTCATCTGTGCAGGTTGTAAGCTTGTCAAATTATAATGCCTCTAAGAATGCAGCATGCAGATAACTCTTTGGCTAAGCAATACCTTTGGTTTGTTCGTGGACTCAGCAAGTGAGTGCCATGATAGGTCCCGAAATTGAATCAAGTTATGGAAAAACAAATTGGCTCTGGAGCGATTTGAATGCTTTCACTTTCAGCCTCGTAAAATGGTGCTTTGATTGCAAGAAAAACTGTCTATTTTCTTTTACATTTCATTCTCCACCATGCTTCTTTTTTTGATTTCTCAAAGAAGGTCCAAGAATTAAACTGTTTGGATTTTCCCTTTTGCAGCTTTCCTAGATCAAAGCTGAACACCCTGTCAGAGAAAAGAGCACTGAAGGCTGCCTCTAATCCCGTTCAATTGATCAAGCATCTACTTAGGACAAAACACTGGGAAGGCGCGGTGTGGCTGTTTCTCAGAAGAGATCTAGGGGCACAGAGTTTGAGAATAGGAAGGGAGCTTAGCCATTTTCCAACCTGCTCATGTTTATTTTTATTTATTTATTTTTGCTCATGCAGTTTAAACTACAGTTGAGAATGAGCAGAGCAGACTTGTTCTGGGAAATATGAGTAGTCAGCCCAGAGACAGCCCAGTTTATTACTTAAATTTACCCTACTCTCAGTGCATTGTCTTCTTTATTTTTACCCCATTTCTGACAGGTCTTCCTGATTGCGTGGATTGATTCGTTTTGGATCCTGTTTAGCAGGTTTTGGGGTTCAGTTGGCTCCATCATTCTGATGTGGCCTAGTGTCAACAGAGGACCAAGAGAGCTGCCTTGACTCATGGGTCTAGGCAGTGAGGACACCTTAGCGGCTGAAAATGACAGATGAGACCAAACGAGTGACTGTTTAGTTCCCTGGATCCTGTACTTGCAGTGGTTGAGAGCGTGGCCTTGGACCCACATCCTGGGTTCTGTGTTTTAGTTCTGGTTCTGTGTTTTCCTGACACTTATTTTCTCAGCGGCCTTGAGCAAATTATTTGGCCTTTTTATGCTTCCGTTTATTCACCTGCAAAATGGGAGCAACATTTTAAGTTTATTGCATAGAAAACTTGAGAATGGGGGCTAGCAGATGAGGCGGTCCCTTCCCTCCTTGTGTCTGTCTACTTTTGTCTGTCAAAACATGGGCCTGCTCGACTAGTGCCACTTGGAGACATGGGATCAGTGATCTAAGTATAGCTGTGTCTGCATGGGGTGAAGTGGCCGTGGGTGTCTTCGCCATGCTGGCTCTGAAACGTCTGTCCCAGTTCCTGTGTTGACATTGTGTTCTTTTCTCACCAGTGTGACTATTGATTTCCTTTGTCAGCCTAGCACTTAGAGAGGTGACATACTCTTGCAAAGTTGACATAAATATGACTAAATTTAGTGCTGTCGATTAGTATAAGCCTCTGGACATAACTATGCAATGCTGAATCAAATATTAATTGACTTAAAAAGTCAGTCAATTTATTTGATGTCACAGACAAGCCCTGTTGCTCGCACTTTTTTGTATCACGAGGACACAGCCATCGGGTTTTATCTCTTCCAATAAATCATGCGGTGGGGCAGCATTTCTTCCACTTTTCTCAAAGAAGTCACTATGAAACCATGGCATCTGAGAATTCCACGCAAACATTTAATTAAACAACAGGTTCCACTCCAGCTGTCTTAACCTTGTTTCTTGACTTTAAGGTTTACTGCAGGTTGACTGACTTTGTGCTACATTAAGAATCAAGAGTTTATTTTCTTAATGCTTGATTTCTTTTCTTGGTCCTCTTTCTTAGGAAGTTTTCACTTTAACGTCTTTGAAGTTTTATGTTTGATGAAGGATCATGGTCAAAGTCACCTTTCTTTGGGCCAACAGTAAAGAGATTAATTCTTAATAGTTGAAATCAGACCTCAGTTCTGCTTTTGACAGTTGATGATCTTGACAACGTAAGGTTCAATACTTGATGACTTTATTTATTCAGCTACAATGAGTCAAGCACAGCTCTCTTCCAGACTGATTTACAGGAGATTTGGGGAGGCAGTTCAAAAAGGTTTTTTTTTTTAAATTTTTAAAAAAGTTTTTTATTTTTTTTTTGCCTGCTTATATCATCTAAATAACTGTGAATCAATCAGTCAGTCAGTCAGTCAGTCAGTCTATCTGCCTGTCTACCTACCTACTTGCCTACTTGCATAATTGTGAATGGCCACTCATAACTACCATAATGTCTTTGGCATGAATAAAGAATTTAGTTTCATTCTTTCAACAAGTATTTTTTGCAAGAGGGTTTGCTCAGCCTGCTTAGTATTCACCAGTAAACACAACAGCTAAACTCTCTCCTGATGGAACTTACATTTCAGCAGAGAATGGGGAAAGGAGAGGAAATGGGTAGAGAAGAGGCTGTGGACTGGAGAAAAACAATAAATGAAATAAGGTTCCCAGCAAGATTCTCATCATTTAGCTCATTTTTCATTTTGCCTTACTTAAAATTCTTTTCATGTAACAGTCTTGCTTGTGAGAGGCTGCAATCTTCACCGAACTGCACACAAGTAGTTTTAAAACGTATCTTCCTCTTTGAGAATTGAATTCTGGAAATTCCTGAGCATAGGTGTAGAGTTTTCTTGTTCCAGTTTAGCAGATTTACCATCCTACCCTCTATGGAGGGGCAGAGTCAGTCCTCAAACTGTTGTAAACTCAGTGCAAATAATCACAGGGTCTGGCTACAGACGTGAGTGTGAATCTGTCTGTGTCATCTGTAAGAGGTGCATCGAGGGTTAGGGTGACTTTCCCATCTGCCCGCTCCTGTCTGGAATGGGGTCACCTTTCCACTGGGCTGGAGAACAGATCCTTAGAATAGCTCATAGAAATGAGAGAGATCAAACTCTTGTCACTTAAGGAGCACCTCTGTATGTCTTTGAAATAAGTTCTTAAGAATGTCAGCTATATAAAAATGGGTCAGATCATAGCCTTGCTACTTGGTTTCAGCTCTGTATTTATTATAAGGCTTTAGCACAGGTCTAACAAATACATTAAGATGCTGGATTTACACTGTAATTCTATTCTATTCGCAAAATATAGTAGTAGTATGTAACATATTAAATATTGCAATGTAGTATACAATGTACTATACTAAAGCAGTATATATGTATATCTAACATACACAGTCAGGTGTAAAACAGATTTTCCTACTGAACAACGGTAGGCTATCAGCTTTGGAGGAATCATAGGTATTAAAGAATATAAAGAGGTCAGTTTTTTCCCCTTAACCTGGGAGGTATGACTGCTTTTGAGCATCATCAGACTGATCATAAACTTCACACAATTATGGATCATAATTTACTTGTTTAAGAAATGCTCTTAGAGACTATATCTTAGCATTAGACAAACAGAGATTTGGGGAGGCACGGGTTTGATCAAGGTCATACCACTTTTGTCAGCCCAGATCCAGATCCTACAGTTCAGATCTTGTGACCAGACTGCAAATTAGAAATATTTATATCTTAGTGAGGTTAAATTAGGTGAAAATTCTGTTCTGTATAAATATGGAATGTTTGCGACTCTGCTGAGTTGAAGAGTAGCTACTGGATAGATTGGGAGCCTTCTTTTTGCACATGTAAGTGGCTGGTAGAGTTTTGCAGAATGATTTTGAAATTCGCAGTAATTTATAGGTGAGTCTGTAGTAAGTGTTGAAGGAATAAATGTACGCTATTAAGAAAAAGGCTAAACAGCTTAAACATCTAGTTCCTTTGCATAACCCTTGTTTCCAAAGTTTGCTAAAGTCTAGTTTCAGAGACTTGAAAGGTCACCCCATCTTTGTCTCAGGATACAGAGACACACTTGCATTTTGCTTGGAAACTGCAGGCACCCCTGCAGTTCTGTATCTTCATGTGACTGCCACGTCCGGTTGCTGTAGAATTCTGACCACAAGGGTATCAGCTCTATTTAGGTCATGATATCCTTCATGACAAAGTTCAAATGAAGAGAGGTGACAAATTAAAAATAAAAGGTACTGCATTTTCTTTCAATAAAAAGTGGTCTAATTTTATAACCTTTTTTTTTAAGGTCTACTTTGAAAAACCTATTATAATTTCTTTTTTAATGATGTGTTGTATAATTTGAACTACATGAATTCCATCCATATTTTCAGCTTGGCCAGCGTTAGAAAAAAACCAGAATGTTTCTAATTATTTCTGAATCTAGAAGAATAGAAGATCAAGATAAAATTAGATTAGATTTTTGGTGTCTGGTGGTTGATTTTATGCATTGATTTTCATGCAGATAAAGGGTACAATCCATCTGTTTACCCAAGATCTTTCTGATGGGCAGATGGAAAACTACTCCCTCCCCAAATATCCCTAAGGAATAGGGATATTGTTAGTGCTTAATAAAGTCTTTTGAATGAATTAATTTTGAATGAGTGGTATCTTTATTTTAAATTTATGTGAATTACTGGAAGCTCTGTTCCAGGGTTTGTGCAAGCTACCCATGTGGGGAGGCCCTGCATGGGTCCCCTGGAGCTGCATAAGGATACTGACTTTGTAATCGGGCACTGGGAGACCCTTCAATAGGAAGGACATGTTTATGAATCCCTGGGCAACTCACATCATCGTCAGAATAAACAGGATCAGCATCTTCTCTGGTGTTTTGGGCAAAGTGAAAACATACTTTCAGTGGTAGTTGGAATACAGTTTGCACATGTTAAGGTCATATGGTTAGGTGAGAAAATGAGAGTTGGAGAACTTTATTTAAAGCCAGTCACCTCCATACCTGCAGCTGTCATGCATGTGACAGCCTAATTTACTGGATAATTAAGGTAGTATAACCCTGGCTTCCACCCATAAAGATCCTTCTAGAATTTTATCTTAGACTTTACCTTGGACTGACTAACTGCTTGTGTTTAACTTCAGTGACTTCCTGTTTAATTCCCATTAAATCATTGTTTCCTTTTTTCTGTTCTCGTCCTTAAGTCATTTACTCAGGGAAACTACAAATGTTTTAAGGCCTACCAGGAAGAACCCATTTTTATCAGTTCCCGTGAAATCCTCTTGAAATGTAGGCCAGCCTCAAAATTAGGGAGTTGCGAGCCATCCTGGTGCTTGAAACTTCAGAGAGCTGCCGATTGGCTTTTCTCTACCAGGCGGGTGTCTTAGCTCTTAGACAGAGAAGCTGTGGGAGTCAGGACGTACGAGCAGGCCTGAGGGAGGCTGTGTCTCCACACACCGTCTTCAGGTCTTCTGTACCATCTTCTTGTCAGATAGTAGTACTGAACTGACACTGCAAAGAATGAAGATAAAGCAGTTGGAGGGTAAATAGATACCTTTAGGGTCATACTGACTCTTATTTTATTATTTATGTAATATAATGTTGAGTTAAAAACTCATTGCCTTTAAAAATGCAACATGGAGGAACTTGGAAGAACTTTCATTCTGTTTATCTGAATCTTCATGTCCATTGTAGGCGTCTTCACAGTTGTTAAGCTGTAGAGCCAACCTGAATCTTTGGCGAGGGGTGAATGGATACAGAAAGTGTGTTGCCTATGTACAACGGGATATTATTCTGCTGTATAAAGGAAGGCGGTCCTGTCATTTGAGACAGCATGAACCCAGGGGATGTTAGGCTACACGAAATGGACCAGACACAGAAACACAGCTCACACACGTACTGTGTTCTCACTTACTGGTGGAATTTTAAAAAGTCAAATCCATAGGAACCATGTAGGATGGAGGTTAAAAGGGGGGGGGTCGAGAGGATGGAAAATGTGGAGCTGCTGGTCAAAGAGTCTACGTTGTGAGTTACAAGACGAACAAATTCTGGGAGCTAAGGTACAGCTGATGACTATGTAATACTGTATTGTTTACCTGAAATTTTCTGAGACACCCACATACACAGAAAATAGGAGCCGTGAGTAAAGGCATGCTAATTAGCTTGGCTTGGTGATCATTTCACAATGTATATGTGGATCAAATTATTATGTTGTGTGCCTTAAATGTGTACAGTTTTTATTTTTCAAGAACGTTTCAAAAAGCTGGGGAAAGGATGGAAAAAGCATTGCTCCTGGGTCTTTCAGAAAGTAAATAAATTGCATTATAGTTTCATAGCTTTGGGACATCAAAATATCTCAGAAACACATTTGCTGAAATTAAACTTCTCTTGTGAGAATTAATGAGTAAGTGCTTAGGTGTGATAGCTGGAATGAAGCAGATAATTTAAATGTGGCTATCAAGGCATTGGAATTATTTTAGTTATTGACAAGGAGTGTACCAGGAAAACAGGTTCGAAGTGTCAGCTGTTGGCTTCTGTCCATGCCTAACTGTGGGCTCTCTTCCTGTTTGTTCTCCAGTCCCAGCACACACTGCGGCTGGCTCTGAGTTGGGGCTCAGCCCATGCTTGGGGTAGGGAGCGCATCTCACCATGTGACTGCCCTGTGCTGTGCTTTTTGACAGGATTGATCTTGTTTACTTGCAGCAACACTATCAGGCAGGGACTGTTTTCACCACCCAGCTTTTTAGAGAAAACACTAAGGTGAGAGAGGTTAAGAAAAGGTGTTCAAGGTCCCACAGTGAGTAACTGTCAGAACCTGGGTGCAACCTAGGTCTCTTTAATCTGAAGTCTTCTGCTTCCGGCCACAAAGACCGACACCTGTTTCTCACCTGACTGCAGGTGATGCTTCGTAACCCCAGGTGAAGGACGGCATTTCACAATTACTTCATTAGTAGCCAAGGTGCTTGTATTAATTTCCTAGCTCTACTGTAAGAAATTACCCCATGCTAGGTGGCTTCAAGCAGTAGAAACGTATTCTTCTGCGTCTCTTATGGTTCTGGAGGCCACACTTGGAAACCCAAGGATGGGCAGGGCAGCACTTCCTCCAAAGGATCTCATGTTAGAGGAGGACCCTTCTCTGCTTTTGCCAGTTTCTGAGTGGTTCTTGGTGTTCTGTGTTATTAACTTTGCCATAATAACAAATACTTGGGACAGTGAACTGTCAAGGAGAAAAGGTTTATTTCAACTCATAGTTTCAGCCTGTGATTTATAGACCTCCTGGCTTTTAGGTCTGGAAAGGCAGCACACCGTGGTGGGACCACATGGTGGAGCAAAACAGCTCATCGTATGATCACCAGGAAGTGAAAGAGGAAGAGGAGGCATGTGGGGGGGCACCCCCCTAGTGACCTAAAGACCCCCAATTAACCCCTACCTCCCATTAACACCACTCTGGGGACCAAGCTTTTGCTGCTGGACCCTTTGGGGGACACCTGAGATCCAAACCACACCATGTTCCTTGGTCTGTGGTCCCCTGGTTGAGTGAGTCTCTGCCTTCACCTTCCTATGGGTCTTCACATGGTCTCTGTATTATTGGTCAGGGTTCCCCAGGGGGATGGACTCAATTACGTACATTTGTGTATAATATACCAAGTGGAAGACGATGGAGTCAGACCAGCTCCTTTGTTCATTTTATTAGATTCACATCAGTACTGATATCTACAAATGTTCTACAAATGGCCAGACACTACTTTAAAGAGTGTTTCCACTGCCAGGCATGGTGGCTCATGCTTGTAATCCCAACACTCGGGAGGCTGAGACAGGCGGATTGTTGTGAGTTCGAGACCAGCCTGGGCTACAAAGTGAGCTCAAGGCCAGCCTGAATGGCATAGTGAGACCCTGTCTCAAAAACAGGGCTGGGGATCTAGCTCAGCAGTCTAAGCACCTGCCCAGCAAGCGCAAGGTCATGAGTTCAATCCCCGGTGCTGGAAAAAAAACCAAAAAAAAAAAGTTTCCAACAACTACGTGGATTTTTAATTTTTGTTTTCATGGTGTTTGAGACTCTACAATTAGCACTTTTGGTTGGGTTCAAATTAAACTTTTCCTTTGCAAAGTAACATGTTGGTGTTTTTGTTAATGTGATCTCAAGAATGTGGATAGTCCAATTGCAGCTGGCTTGTAAAGGCATTCTGATTTAACCTGAAGCACCCGAAACGTGTTTTCCTAATGGTCATCTCTGTAGCTAAGAACTGCTTGGTCTTGGAACTTTATATTTCAGTCCCAAATCTGAGACCTGTGTCACACACAAGCCTATCCAGGATTCAGCACCTTCTTGGGAAAGAGTTGGCTGCCACAGCCACAGGTCACAAACCAGACAGAATACACCTAGGATGGAATTTCCAAAATGACTATTTTTCCTCTAAAGAGAAGGCCTTATTATTATTGCCTCTGTAATAAACATGCATTGAAATAAGACTAAAATACCCCAACATCCTTTGTCTGGACCTCCTCTAAATCTGGACTGAAGACAACCTTGCAAAGCTTTCTCCTGGACTTCCGTATTTTTCTTTGGCATTTCGTTGCACAGCTGATTTTACACCAAGGAATTTCAACCCTGAGCCCGCACTAATCTTCCATTTTCCATCTGGTGTGGTGAATTTTCTTTCGGAGAAATCAGGTGGCGTAAGGCATATGCAGCACATGTGTGATCATGAATGCTAAGCCACAGCATAAACAGAGAACTCACCTGTGTAGGAGATGCACTTACGGAAGCTGTGAGAGGCTGGTCTGACTCTCTTGTTTACTGCCTGGTGATCGAGGGCTTCCTAGCCAATTTAATATGAAATGAAGCTAGTGGTTTTCTCATTAATTTGAATTGCTCAGGTGTAGCAGGAAAGGAGCGAAAAAAAAAGAAGTTGGTGTTGGGTGGGGAGCTACTGAGGGTGGGGGTATTCTCCAGCTGGGGCTTGGGAGAATATATAATTCTGGATTTACCATACAACTCAAGAGACTGGCCTATCCACAGGGGAAAATAACTATGGATCAGAGGATTTGTTTGCTTTTTATTTTTGTGGTCAGTGGCTCAGAGGAAGAAGCGTAGTATCCTGGCTAGTTCGGAGCCAGCAGAAACTTGAATTTGCACCCAGGGTTCCCCTGGGACCCCAGAGAACCACTACCCTTCCACTGCCCTCTCTAGAAGGTCCTCAGGCCCTAGTGAGTGTTTCCAGCTGGAGTGGGTGGCAGCTGTCAGCAGCAGGACAAATGTGTCCCTGAGCCAAAGATGGCAGTTCATTCCCTTTCCTAACCTAGTCTAACGCAGGAACTAAGGGCTGCTAAGGTGCCACATTACACATGAAAGGAAAGCTTGAGCTTTCAGAGTGCACTGGGAGAGACTACAGACACGGATGGAAACTCGGCCTAATGGAAATGCTCACTGCTGTGCCCGCTGAGACGCAGGTCCAAATTAAGACGCTGGCACCAGAGCCCGTAGATCAGAATTCTGACAAATTTCGGGGAGAAGAAAGATCTTGTGTTAGCAGTTGAGCTTATCATCCCAACCCCACTCATTAACATACTACCCATGCCTCTGCCTCTCTCTACTGCCTTCTGCACAACGTGAATGGCTTTTCACAGCTTCTTTTCCATCTGCTGAAATAAACAATAGCCTTTGCAACCAATGGAAAAAGCAGCAGCAGGTGAGGCACTATTTTTAGGCATGCTGAAAGCCTGGCGTTGATTACTGTAGCTGCACACCTCCAACACCCAAGATGCCAGGCTGAAAAAAAAATGGATTGTTTTTGCCCGCTTCTGAGCTCATGAATATTGACTGTCTTTCACCTTGCTGCTTCCTGCCTGACACCTCCTTCTGTCACAAAGGCGGATAACGGGGAGACAGTGGTCAGATTGCCTCCCCTTTGTGGCACCTTTTCCAGCTCACTGGGTAGCATTTTGTAACAATTACGGCTCTTTTCCCTTCTCTTTTTAGCATAATATTGATGGGATATATATCACTTGCAGAATGTATGTTGATGTATATGTGGTCCATGGTTCATTTGTCTTCTGCTCTGATATATATATATCCCTCTCTGTCTGCCCATCCATCCATCCATCCATCCATCCACCCATCCATCATCCACCCATCCATCATCTACTGTACTTCCCTGGCCATATTGAGAACTCAGCGTTGGTCTTCTATGCTATCTTTGATTCTGCAGACTAGGTCTGTCAGGTGGTGATCTTTTTATTTCACAGATTAAGGAGGGACCCAGGACTCAGGCAGATGGAGAAGCCTGCCCAGCTGACCTCGCTAGCAGAGCAGAACCTGAGTCTGAACCTGGCTTCTACTGTAGACTTCTTGCTGCACTCCTTCTTGCTGTGGCCTTTCTCACTGATTTCATCCCAAACTGTTCTCTACTGCAGGGGCTGGGACCCCACTTTCCTTTTGATGTTTCTTCTCATTTTTTGATTCCATCATGAAGTAAATTTTCTTGTACAATTTTCCTTTCTTTGAAATGCTATAGTAATGACCAGTAATAGCTAGGATGTCAACTGCCTGCCATTTTCCTTTTCTAATTGAGACCAATTCATTATGCTCCCCACTGACTTTCTCTCTACCACCGGGGTGCCTGATTTAATTGCCCCATGCCTGCTGCATGGGCCTAATGCTGAGTCTTAGAGCCTTAGTTCTTGGCACTTGGACGCTTGGATTACTTACTAGGACATGCTGACTTGCACATGGCCCTCTGTCTGGGCTCTATTTGATTGCTAGTTGCTTCCTCATGATCCCTTTTGCAACTCAGGGACTTATTCTGAGATGTTACCTACCAAAGGTCCTCGATATCCCATTGGCTAATAATGTGCTAATGCATTGTTTGGGAATGAAAGAGTCCTCCATCTGTATCCTGCTCCTTGGCGCTGTCCTTGATCCTCATTTGCCCCACACTGAGTTACTTGACAGACCCCAGAGAGCAGCTGTGGGAGAGACTCAGAACAGACTGAGACCTAGTTGAGTCATCTCTGCCCTCAGCTTCCAGAGTCTCTTTCTGCCATTCTGCTTTCTGTGACACCCAGGTAATGTCTCGAGATGTTGCAGAAGAAAGAGAGGAAAGAGAATGATTCCAAGGTTTGCTGTCCTCTAGAACTTGGGGGAAGACACTTGAGTGTCACCTAAGAGCAGGAGGAAAATATAAAGCATTTTGGAGACTTTGCTCCTGTCCACTCCGTCTTTCCTCCAAACATCTATAAATGTGTTTTATGCCAATTACAGCTGTAAGCAACAGAAATAGACTTTGGCTAATTTAAGCAAAAAGAGGAATTAATTGGAGCCATGGGGAAGCTTGTGGAAATTAGAGCACCCTGAGAAGGGACTGGTGTGGCTCTGGGAAGCAGGAACCACTGAGAAGCTCTTTCCTGGGCTGCCCTTGGGACAATGCAGTGTTTTTCCTACCATTGCTTGACTCATGACTTGCATTAGAGAGAGGCGAAATGACTGGGCTGTGTCATGGCCACCTTCTGCATGCCTTGATTGACAGTTCCAGTCAGCCTCCCTGGAAATCTTGGTGCTCATCCCAGATGAAGGGCACATGGAGGAGAGGCAGGCAAACCATGTGTGTCTCCTGCCTGACATTCTGATCACAGGCTCCACAAGCTCTATGCAGAGCGGTTCACGTCTGTCCACACCAGTGGGTCGTAGGTGCCTTCAGCCATAATGTGGTCCTTAGAGAGGAAGGGATTTGGAGACATTGTCAGGTGAGGCCAGATCCAGCTTGGAAGCGGTGATACACAGCGATTGAATAACTCTGGGCAGAGAGGTGGTGTGTGTACCGGCAGGGGAGGGGTACTGGGTAATGAAAAGCTCATGAAAGTGGACCTGGAAGAAAACCATGTGGAGGGTTCCACGGAGAGGTGGTCATTCATGGAGGGTGGGTAGCAGAAGCAAGGGGCTGGGTTTAGTATCTGTGCAGTGTACAAGATCTGGATTTGCAAGTCTCATTCTCATAGGAGAGTTAGTTCCAACGGAGTGTGGGGTGACAGCTGCTTTTGAGGACTAGTCCTTGGCAAGATACCAAATAGGGGAAAGGCATTTTTGTTTGCAAAATATTTTCCTTTTCCTGATGTTGACTCTCTCCATTAAAGTGTAGGGCATAGGGTTCCCTTTTTCTGATCTCTCCTCTAACATGCCATCAAAACCTGGGATCTCATAATCATTCCCACAGTGGAATAGGGAAATGAGAAGATTTTTAGGGTGGAATATTCACTGAGAGTAGGAGCCCCAGGCTTTAAATCCCCAACTGATGGAATCTCTGTAGCAGGATGTCTGAGAGAGGAGGTACCGGCTGATTTTGTTTTGTGGGATCTAATGTTTGCCTGCAAGGTAAGCCACTGATTTTGAAGCCATTCCGCAAGAGAAGATAGAGCAGTCAGGAAAGAGTTAAAAATAACACTCATCCAGTTTATATAATGTGTAATAAATGCATGTGTTAGGAATGTTCTGAAATCATCTCGTATGCCATAAATATAAAACCCTGCTTG
>RJWT010021611.1:0-17529 GCA_004365215.1 Cuniculus paca | reverse complement strand
TCCTTAGAGTGGTAGGTATCGTGCAAACTCTGTACAGATGTCACAATAATTCTCTAAGTCCAAATCTGCTGTAAAACAATTCAGATACTTGTCAGTGAATTCACCCACATGACAAGGAAAACAGTTATTTTGACTCTGGAAAACTGGTCTTTTCAAGTGATCTTAAGAAACTCTGTGTCCTTAATATATACTGTTTCATCTAGAAAAACTGAAGAAAACACTTGAAACAATATAGGGAATAACAATGAAAATTTCATTAAATATCTTGAAAGTTTAACATAAATTTTATCATTGATAAAAAGGAAAATTTCATTGTGATCTTCCTAGCAAATCTATGAAGTAGATAGTATAGGTGTCATTCCTATTTTACTGATAAGAAAACAGAAGTTTCAAAAATCTAAGAATCTATAGAGTTGCTTCAGGCATAAGAGATAAAAAGTCTTTTCTGCATCCCTAAATCTTTTCCTTCTTGATGTATTAGGTGTACGTTATGGCTTGTCTCTAGATGTCCCCACAAAGCCTCATGCAGTCATAGGTGGGGTTTTGCAGAGGTGGCTGGATCTAGGGTGTGTGATGCTGGAATCAAGAATGTGATTTGGGAATTGATTCATGGCATGATGTTAAGATTAAGGCTGTCCCACACTGGGTGTGAGTTCTACCTGTCCCAAGTGTGGGTAGCCTGGATAGCATAAAAGTGACAAAAAGAGATTTGTTGCTAGTTGCTTGCAGCTTTCTGCCTTGCGTCTTTTGCCTATCATGAACAATTTCTCTTCTGTGATGCCCCTCTGCCATGTGACCCTACTTTGGATCAGTCGATTATGAATTAATACCCTTAAAAACTGTGAGCTACAATAAACTTTTCCTTCTTTAACTTTGTGTGTCAGGTAGTTTGTCTCACCAATGAGAAAATTTACTGTGTTTAGTACCAGGAAGAGTTGTTGCTGTGACTATGCACAACCATGTGATGTAAGAGCTTTTAGAACTGGCTTGTGGGAAGAATTTTCAAAGGATTAAAGATGCCTAATAAAGAAGGAGCCCTTGAATGCCTTAAACTATACTCAATAAGAGATTCTGGTCAGAGTTTGGAAGACCATAATGCTAATAGAAATGCTTCTGGTAAAGACCAGATTCAGGAGGTTTCTTCTGGGAAGAAGGACTGCATTGGTTTCTGGACTCCAGATGATGTGTGTTATGCCTTGGCAGAAAGTGTTCTGCATTTTGTTCATTTCCAGAGACTGCCTGAGACTGAGATTAAGAGAGGTGAACTAATTGATCGTACACAACAAACTGAAAGATAGTCTAATGCTGAGGCAGTGGCATGGTTACTGTTTGCAGGTTTTTAGTCAGATCTATGTTGAGAACCAAACACCAACAGAATGGTTTAAAACACTGTGATTTTGGCCAGATAGGAAGCTCCAGTGAATCTGTGGACTACAGAGATAGAACAGAGATCTTGATGACTAAGAAGGAAGAGAACAATGAAAGAGATGACCTGAGGACATCACAAGAAGCAGCAGGACTCCAGCCTTTGCAGCCACAAGGTTGCAAAAGTGAAAAAAACTTTGCTTTGAGAAGAGAGCTGTCAGAACACCATGTTCCAGAATGCTGGCCACCTAGAGAATTTCTTCCGTGGGATTGGGTTTAGGGTACTCATAAATTCAGGCTCTTGACTCCTACAGCCAAGAGAGAAGGAAGCCTGTCTACTGCTCCTACTGGTAGCAGACCTTGGCATCATCTAAATAGGTGGGTTTTAGGGGGATGCAGAATGCAGGAGTTGTGGGATTAGGAAGGATTCTATCCAGATTTCAGAAGAAGGCCTGGGAGACCAGCCAGTGTGACCCTCAGAGGGCAGTGTGTGAAGCTGTGAGTGTGAAGCTGAAGGTATGGTGGAGACCTCAGAAGTTTGGAGAAGTCCAGAATGTTGACCATCTGAAGAAAACTGCAAAGAGGGAGCAGAGCCAGCCCAAAAGAGAAGCCATGGGAGCTACAACCACCTGCAGTGCTGTAGGGGTGAAGCCACTCAAGCCATTTGGAGTTCACATCTTGCCACAGATTGCCTCTGATGCTGGACATGGAACTACAGGTCTTAATATTTGCCCTTCTGGATATTGAATGTACTTTGGTCCCATTCCTTTGTATTCTCCCATTTATACCTTTTGTAATGGTAATGTTCATCTTGTGTCATTGTATAGTTTTGTGAAGTTTTGGCAGCTAAGAGTTTGCCTTAAACTCAGAAAAGACTTTGAACTTGGACTTTTCAGCAATGCTGAAACTGTTAGGACATTTAGTCTATCTTACAGATATCTTACAGATAGACTAAATGCCTTTTGCATCAAGGGATATACATGAGTCTTTGTTAGGGTCAGGGGAGGAATATTATGATTTGTGTCTAGATGTTATCCCAAAGTCTCACATGGTCATAGGTGGCACTTTTCAGAGGTGGCTGGATCTAGGTTGTGTGATGCTGAGATAAAAAATGTAATGCCAGGATTGATTCATATCATGATGCTAAGATTAAGACTGCCCCATCCTTGACGTGAATACTACCCATGAAGGTGAGTCACCTTGATAGGACAAAAGGGACAGAAAGATGTTTACAGCTTCTCACTTGTGGTTTGCTGCCCTGCTGCCTTCTGGCTGCCATGAACTGTTTGTCCTCTGCAATGCCTGTCTGCTATACCACACTGCCTCAGAGTCACCCAACTATGAACTGAAACCTCTTCAAACTTTGAGCTAAATAAACCATTCCTCCTTTAACTTTAGGTGTCAGGTATTTTTTCTCAAAAATGAAAAAAGTAACTAAGACAGTGATCTATATGACATCTAATCTGAAAATGTTCTCATGATTCAAGGAATAGTTGTTTTACATTATAGAAGCTCTTAGAAATAAAATCAATGCTGCATTTTCATACAGGAATGGAGACACAATACTGGTAACAAAGCAAAATAAAGCAACCAATTTAAAAAGGAATCAAGCTGTTTCACAGGTATAAGGAACAAGAAATCTAAGGGGGAAGACCAGGTAATTTTGTACAAACTAGAAAACAGTAAAACATAGACAACATCTTCTGGGAAATATTTGAAATGAACTTATTTGACAATGTACTCATAGCCTTAAGAGTGCTCCCAAAGTTATGACACAATCCAGTTGGTTGATTAATCAAAAGTGGGTTTGTAAAGCTTTTAGATCAAAATCATTAAAATATGAATTAATGATTTACAAACTACTGACAGTATTTTTCCAAACTGAAAGTGCTAAATTTTCTCTCTTACCAAGATCTGCAGAGTACAAGTGTCTCTAAATTAAAGTCCCTTGAGTAAGTTGGAGGAGCCTCATGAGCTCAGTCTCTACAGTTGAGGGCCTGCCTATGAAGTTTTGCTCAGCAAATCTTTCCCTTTGACTTTCCAATTCCCTGAAATTATCTTAACTTTCAAATAGTTGTTATGTGAGAGTGAAATTATGAACATGAAATGCTTTCTTCTATGTTTTTGATGACCAACTTTTGAATTTGAATAATTCCATGAAAGTGCTGTCTTTAAGGATTCAAACATACCCTATATAACTTAATTCAATATCTCTAAAAGAGATAAAGCTACATGTATACTGTGTATATGATGCTTAAGTTATACAATCACTGCAAACATGTTAAAGAAATCCTCTGCTTTCTTTAAAATAGTTATTACATCTCATGATTTGTGTTAACATTTCACAACTGAGCCACAAGATTCTGAATAATTAATTTTCCAGATTTTCAAATTATTGACATACACATACCCATCAAAACTCATTCATTTTATTTTGAATGACATGATTAACCAACAAAACTTTTGGCTTCCTTTTTAATGTTATTTATAATTAGATTCCCCTATTCAACTAACTTACTATTGGTAATATTTATATTAATTTGGGGCATATTTATGATAGCTGTGTAAAAATCTGCTTTATCATCTTTTGTTTCTATTGACTAATGAATGTTTCTCCTGATTATGTGTCATGTTTTGCTGCTGATTTGCTTACCTATGAACTTTTTCTTTTAAAACACTAGTAAATGTTATGTTTTTGAGTGCCTGTATCTTGTAGCTCCTCTAGAAATATCTTGAGCTTTGATCTGGAGATCATTTATTGATGGACCCTACACTCTGGAAACACTAAGGATGGATTCATTCCTTGCAGCCATTTAATGATTTCCTGAAGACGAGACTCCTTCAGTGAGGTATTTGTTCATCAACTCAGTAGAATACTCAGACAATCCTAAAGGCATTTAAGTCTGTGACTCTTGAAGTATACAGAGACCACCATCCTACTCACCTTACACTTCCTCCTCCCTTAGGTGTAAGACCACCACCCAACCCACTTTCTACTTTCTCTTCCCTGTAGTCCTCCAGGTACTATATCCATATAACTAGAGTCTATGACACCTTGCATTTTCATATGCACAAAGGATCTGGAATGGTTAACATTGATTTGCCTAGAGCACATTATTCGTATTCCTACAAAGGTTATATGAATAAAGAAATCTCAGACAGAAAAAAATTTCTGAAAATCTTTCATTCTAAGCTCTCAGCAACTTTTCTTTCCTTTTATTCAGAAATGACTTCAAGTGCCAGTGAAAACATATCAGCAGTTACAGGGTTGCTTTCATTTTCACACAGATGACAGTGTGAAGCAATTCTCAGTTGAGCTGGATTATTCAAATTAGACAATAACTCAAAATCCTTTCCAATGAGCTCGGGAATTTATTATATGATTTATTTTCCAGTCAATGTATCATATTTCTAATTAAATTTTTCTGAGATTAGTGCTAAATGAGTTCAGTCTTCCTGAGAATTCTTATGAGTTAGCCAGTTCAATGAAGTGCCCAGTGCAAAAACAAAGGTGAAAAAAAACTTAAAATATCTTCATGATAAACAACGAAATAGAGGGTTTATCTAGTCGACTGAGAATAGATTTTTTTCAGGTATTTGCTAGTGAAGTTCAACCTTTTAGAAAATGTTATTCTACTTTTATGCCCTTTAAGTAAACATATTTGAAGTGTTCTGTATGAATAAGATTGAGTTAAAAGGATATCTATTTCCCTTTCAAAAAAGAAAGAAATTACCTCTCCCCATTGTTTGGGAAAGTTTTAGGAAAAATCCTACTGAGGAAGACAAGCATATCTCCTTTAGAGATGGGGAGTATATTTAATGTATTTTTATTTATCCGAAAAATAGTTCTTAAATCTCAACTCTGTCTTACAGAGGATTTTTCAACCTTATAAAATGTCCCTGAAAGTACAGAGTTGACTGGGTCAATTAATGGGACGTCCAAGTTAAAGGCCAAAATTGTTTCATAGCATGTGAAGTGAAGTATTCATTGACCTCACTTTTGTAGACCAAGACTTTTTCTAGGGCTTGTACAACATCTACCTCTAATTAGGATCACTAAGTAGAAAATTTCTTCATACAACCCAAATTAGATTTTAAAATTCTATTATAAAATCAGTCCTCATCAGTCCTTTTCATAGATGATAATAGAAATATCTACCCAAATATTTGTTTCACAGTTTTCAAAGAATCTTTTTTTTCACTGTCTAGTTGCCTCATGAATTTAATGTTACAGGAAAAAAAACACAGGTGAAAAATGTCTTAAGAGAATAAGATTTTTTAAAAGTTTCTAAAGAGATAAGCTCTTCTTTTATTTTTACTTTAAAATAGAAATTTGCCCAGAAAGTATCAAACTTTCAAGGTACATTTTCTTACAAATAATAATCACCAAGAAGTTTTTCTTCCTCAACACCCTATAATCAACAGAAAACAATTTCATATCAAGTTTTTTTTAACACCATAGAAAAGAATGGTTTGGCCTCTTACTTAACATTTAAAGCATAGTTGATACCTGTGAATTTTACAAACAAGACTTTGCCTATGGAAAAAAATCCATGCAAATACAATTAAATATTTATTTAAAACAAATTTAAAAATGCTCTCAAAAACTATGGAATCTGTTCACGTGTTTTTATTACCAGAAAGAAAATAAAGTGAAGTGAAGATAAATATGGCAAATGATGTAACCGGGAAAAATCAGAATATTTTCTATAGAAATGGCTCATTTTCAAAACATACATCCCATACTTTATTAGACCTGGATAATGCATACATTAAAATACTCTAAAGATAGTATTCTGTAAGCAAATCAGATATTTGGAAAAATATAAACTATAATTATTCCTTCAGCTCAATCTTTATCTAAGGAACTAAATTCTTTAAGATTTCCTCACCAACGTATTAAGAAGTTTTTAAAAATACGACACATATTGTATTTGCCACTTTCCTGTTCATGAGACAGAGTACCTGACACCTGCCATTTAAAGCAGGAAAGGTTTGTTTTGACTTATTGTTTCAGTGGATTTGGTCCATGTTTGGTTGGCTCCATGGTGGAAGGGTGTTTTGGAGGAAAGCTGCTTAAAACATGGAGGCCAGTAAGCAGACAGAAAGACAGAGAAAGGAGAAACTGCAGACAAGAATACTCCTTTCTTGGTCATGGCCCCAGTGACCTACTTCCTTCAAGCAGGCCCAACTCCTCTTAACAACTTCATCGATGTGCTACCATCTATTGATGAGTCTCATACCCCATGATGTAGTCACCTTTCAAAAGCCCCAATTCCGAAAATCTAAGACTTTGGGAAAAACATTTTTGATCTAAATCAACATAGTTCAAAATCTTGTAGGGAATAAAAAACGTGTGTATAAGTTTAAGGATGATCTCTGAAGAGCATTTTTCTTCTTTCTAAGTGGCCACAATTTCTCTCTCATTTTAGACCATGGACAAAGCTAACTTAATGGGACTTGGCTCATTATACAAGTTCCATAAAAGTTGTTAAATACCACCTCTTCCCTTCAAATAGGCTTTTAGAAAATCCCTAATTCACTTTATTTGCTTATAGACTAGAGGATTTTTGTTTAAAAGAAATTTCTTTTCCTTTCTTCAGAGAGGTTATTAATTTGAGCTTTATAATTTCTAAAAGCTGAAAACATCCAGTCTGGATAATCCATGGCTGTAACTAGTACTTGATATCTGTCACCCACTGCTCTACACAAGGATAACTTAACTGGGGGCATGAAAGATCTCCTAGGCAAGCTGAAGAATTAATGCCAAGTTGAACTCAGTGTCTGAACTCAATGCCCAAAAAACTAAGAAGCATATTCTTCCTACTACCTAAAAGAATAACTGAGAAACCAATTCAAAAGAATGACTGAGAGGCCAACTTGATCTTAGGACACTATTCAGAGTCTTATCCATTGATCAGGCTATGTGTAGCAAAGAACTCCTTTGATCATATGATTGAGATGGACTTTTTGTAGAAAATAATTTCAACACAAATCTAATATACTATACCAAACTGTTATAGCTACCAGACCCAAATCTCTGCAGCTTTTGCCTGTAGGCAAGTACTGAGCATTTTAAAAGGAGGCAAAGAACAAGGGTCTTAATGTAGAAGAGAGTCCGAGAGTTCCTCGGATCATGACAAATGAACACATCTGTAGAACAAGTAGGAATTTGCCACGATGGAGCCAAGATGGAAAGAAGAGAAATTCAGAGATGCCCAGAAATTACTTTTCTACCCTACCCTTAACTTCTACAACGCTACATGAATCCTGTCATTCAATCAAGCGTGTTTGTAACTTGAAAAAAGTGTATGCCTCTGTTGATGGTACACACCATGCTTACTTTAAATTGTAAAATTTCTAATCACCTTTCAATGTGCAGCTCTCATGGTATCTATCTAGGAAGCATTGGCTGATTTTTTCAGTTAAATATGGTCTCTCTCTTTCTGCTCAGTTTTGGCAATTTTGACGTTTCAGAAGTCACTACTTAGTAATCTGAGCTTCAAAATAAAAATGCAATGAGACTGGAGTGATATATCTCTTGAGTACAATGCCAAATAAAATTTAAAACTAAATAGAAGTTCACAATTTTTGTCATATAGCAGGTTGTCTATTGTTTTTCAGTGAAAAAATAAGATTAACCTAAGAAAGACTAGGAGCTAAAAGGAACGCCAGAATGCTGACTGATTTTAAATGTCTCTTTCCTGCTGTAACAAGAAAGCACTGCAGTTCTCTTTTTAGCCAACTAATTACTAATTAACTAAAATAGGTAATTTAGTCAGTACTGCATGTCATGACATGCACTATATGTTGATGAATCTAGAATACATAAAAACAAAATCCTCCACTTTCAAGGACATTACATGTATAAATTTGACTCTTAGTTATACTGATATAGCTTCCCAATATACCCTAAGCCTTGCAAGATGAGTCTAGCTTCAAAACAATTACAGCCCTACTGCCATTACTAAGTAGGATTATTCTACATTATCAATCATATCTCTTGTGCTAGTCACATTATTCTCTTTCTTCAGAATCCAAGCCTAAGAGAGACCTTGAGAGTCCATTTAATCCACAGCCCAGCTTAGTCAATCAAGATCTGACAGATAAATCTATCCTAATATTTAAGGCAGCTACAAAAGCAAATTTCAGTGCCCCAGGGTAACTTATTCTATTTTAAGATTTTCACTACCTAGAAAATGCATCTTCCTTGTAGCTAATCAGTGTAGGCAATAGAGGAAATAGGGAAGGAAAGAAGCTATGCTTTAATGCCTACTTTCAATATTAAAGGCAAATAGAGTACTAATGACTTCTACATTTGTATTTTAAGCAACTCGTAGAAAAGCCAGTGTGTAAGACATCACGATGTAAATTTTACAAATAAAAAATTAACTTTTGAAGTATTGAAGAATCATGCTTAAAATTATACAGCCACTAATGTGTAATTTAAAGACTGAAGAAAACTATAGAATTTAAAGAAATAATGTGGCAGACCCCTTGAATCAGTCGTATTTTTCAGAAACTATTTGAGTTATTTCTCATTTGGTTCATATAAATCAAGCAGATAATAGTCCTCATATTGTCTACCTTTGCTTTGAACCCCATAGCCTGAAAGAAGCACTCTTCTTTACATATTCATCAACTCATCTACATATTCAGCAAACTTTATCAGTCCTAATTTTATCTGTAACTGCAATAGGTTCTACCTTGATAACACTGATACAATAGTGAATAAAATATAGTTTTTCTCTGCATGAATTCAGAAACCAATAGGATAGGGGCTTCTGCTGTAGCTTAGTGGTAGGGCATTTGCCTAGCTTGCTCGAGGGCTTGAGTTTGACCCCTAGCATCACAAAAAAATAAAACAAAAAAAAAATTTAAAACCTAAAGAAACCAAGAGAGGAGCCAGACACAAACAAAGTAATCATATCAATATATAATTAGTAATTGTCAGGCAAAACAAAAGACAAAAATATATAGGGTGTTCTCAAGCAGTAGAGCAGAAAGATCTTCTAAAGACAGGGAAGTCAGAAAAGACCTCCTACAGAAAATGATAGTTAAACTGGATGAATAGGAGATAACCCAGTAAAGAATATGGGGGGGGCGGATATTCCAAATACAGGAAATAAAATGTATAAAGATCCGGAAGTAGAGAAACTCTAGAATAATAGATAAAGAAAAAACAATAAATATACTCAGATGCTGATCAAATTAGCGTGGTACAAAATATGGCAAAGAAGCTGGCAGCAAGAGCTGAAGAAGTAGACTTCTGTATCCCATTTCACTGGAAGAAAGTCGTTGATATGTTTAGATGTTTCATGACACAAAATATATTTTTAAGAATCACTCTAAGAAGATGGCAGATATTTATCTCTCATCTCTACTGAAACAACAGTAAAATGGTATTAAAACATCTACAAGAAAAAAATAACAGCAAAAACATATGATGATACAGTTTAGAAATTAGAGACAGGGAGATCATCATGGCAAGGGAGGCAAACTGAAGCACACACAGGAGAAAAGCAGGTATCTGAGGCAGATATGGAAGGGAAAACAAAAAAAGAAACTCTCTGGACCAAAATTCAGTGTTGGATTGTTTTGGAATATTTACAGGTGGCTGGATCTAGAGTGTGTGATACTGAGATTAAAGGTCGTGTGATTACTAAATTAGTTCACTGATTGATTTGGTATAGTTCTGGGAGTGGATGATGGGAAGGCTCACCCTGGGTGTGTCTTACCTGCCCTAAGGGTGTGGAGCCTGAATAGAATAATAAAGGACAGAAAGAGGCCTGCTGTGGTCACTTGTAACTTGCTCTTTACTACTTTGCTGCTTTTCTGTCATCTGCCTGCCATGAACTGTTTTTCCTCTGTGATGACCTTCTGCCGTGCCACCCTGCCTTGGAGCCAGTCAACCATAAACTGAAACCTCTACAAACTGGGAGCTAAGTAAACCTTTCCTCTTTTAACTTTGGGTGTTTTGGGTATTTTGTCTCAACTACTAGAAAAGTAACTAAGACACTGTAGGTTAAAAACATGAAAAAATTAAAGATTCAAAAAAATTTCCAGGCCTAACCCCAAATGTTCATTATAAGAATTCACCAGGTACCTAAAAAAGAAAATAAAAAGATTCTTGTCCAATGAATATAATTTATAAGTTTCAGAGCAATGTGTCAAAAATACTTAAAATATCTTTCTGAAGAGACAAAATTAGGTATCATAATGTTGATCAGAATAGTGTTAATTTATCAGAAGTAGGATAATATAGAAAAATAGTGCATTTTTTCTATTGCTGCATAAAAAATAATGAAATTTTAGCAAGTTAAATCAACACACAGTCATTAGCTCTTAGTTCTGTAGACAATTCTACCAAAACATAGCTAGGTTCTCTGTGGAGGGTAAAATCAAGGTATCAGCTGGGTTCAGTTCTCATCTCTGGAGGCAATAAGGAAAATATGCTTCTAAGATCATTGACATTTTGAATGAATTGATTTTCTTGTGGTCATAGAATTGTAGTTCCTATTTCAAAGCACCAATTTTCCCAAGTTGTGGTAGACAACCGAATTTTCGAGAGAAAATCATTTCTGAAACTATAATCAACACCTAAATAGCTAAGTGTATGTAAAGACTAACGCCATTTTTAGATGTGTAATATCTCAACCATACTTACTATTTATATAGTATTTCTCAGGTAGACATTGAAGGATATGTTTCCTGTTGCTTCTGTAATAAATTTGCCATGACCTAGGTGTATAAAACAACAGATACTTACTCACTCACTACACTAGAAGCCCTACTTTTTGAAATCCATCAGATTCGACTGAAGAAGTCATAGGGAGACAAAGGAAGAAGTAGAGAAAAGATATTGGACTTTCAAAGTTCTACAGGAAGGAAATTGCATTAATTGCTGCTAGAGAAATAGATGCTAAAAGCAGCACTGGTGGAGCTCAAAAGGAAACAAGGAACATGATTTTGGAAATGAGATTGAAAATGATGCCACTGAGAGGCTAACTGTGTTTCACAGTTAAGTGGAAAGCAAAGCTTTCTTTTAAAATTATGAATGTTTTGTTCATAAGATTTTGGGGTAATGTACTAAAGATACAGCTTGGTTTCCTTTTGCTGCTTGTATTAAAATATGAGGGGTAACTTGAGGAAGGAATTATTTGTTTAAAAAATACCCAACACTTGATAATTTGAAAAAATTCTCAACTTATCTAGTTTGTAAAAGAAGGTAATATTGTGGAAATAATTTACTATGAAGAAAATGTGAAGAAGAGACAGTCAAGGGTGTGGAGTAAGCAGGTAACTTACAGATTTTTGCAGCCAGGTCTACAGAAACCGTAGACGGAGATGGCGTTATTCGGGGAATTCTAAACCACTGATGGAGATGGTATTATTCACTGGGGTTCTTAACTCTAAGAGGAGATACAGTTAGCTGTGTAAAACCTTCTTGTTTATTGTTTTAACTCCCGTAGATACACAAAAGAGACTCGTGAGGTTTTGAAAATATTGTATCAGCAGAAAGAACTACTGATTAATTCTTTAAAGCTACTTTAGAACTACTTGGGTCTCACATATGAAATCAGGATCCAAGAGATCAAGCTCCAGTCATTAATGAAGTAAAAAAAATTCCCAGGATGTTAGCAAAAGATCAAAACCATAGGTAGCAATCAGTTAATTTGGGAAAAGATAAAAAGATTGCATGGAAATTATCTTCAGAAAGATAAAACTCATGCAATAAATTTTATTTAAAAGCTGAAAAAGAATTTGGGAATGATTAATTAGTAATTATACATAAAATAATTACATAAAAATTAGTAATTATACATAAAATAATTAAATCAGGTAAGCATTTGATACTGCACAAGTCGAAATAGTCTTCAAGACAGAAAATGTAATATCAGTGCAAGACATGCCTTAAATATGAATAGTTTTTACAGAGTTAGAATAGTACAAAAGTAAAAATTCCTTTCAATAAAGTTATGGAGGAGTTTGGGAATGTTGTACACACTCATAATTCTAGCATTCGGGAGGCTGAAGCAGGCAGTTTGCAAGTCAGGGCCAAACTGACATACCTAGCGAGGTCCAGATTAGTCAGGCCTACATAGCAACATCTTATCTAAAATTAAAAATATTAAAATTTTAAAAAGATATATATATATATACCTTTCATAAAAGTTGCTTAAAAATGAAATATAAACATTACCCTGGTTGCTTCATGGAAAATGTATTTATTGGGGTTAAGAATGTGTTACAGAGACATCAACAAGAACTGATGATAGTGCATAGTATGAGGAGTCTTGAGTTGATGGGAGTGAAAAGGAGAAATGCTGGTTCAATATGGGAACTAGAAAATAATAAGATGCCAACACTGTGTCCCTGGTGTTGTGCAGGAAGATCTACATAAAGAAAAGTCTAAGCTAAAGTGAGGGCTCTATAGTAACGAGAGGATTTGTGGAAAGTGACTGTGGTTTTTGGGAGTGCCAGGTTTGGGAGTGGAGAGGCGATTTCGTATACACGTTCATATGTGAGATTCATATGTGAGATTCAGATGAGAATTCTGCAATACTTACATACCTTGCTAATTTTAGCAATTACATAATACTTAAGACATACAAATGTTTAAAGCTTTTATAGAGACACAAAATAAAATGAAAATCCAAGACTATATGCCATCAAATATAAAATGTGAAAGAAGAAAACAAGACAAATACAGATTAAGGAGGAAGAGCTGGAAAAATCTAAAGGAAAACAATAATGTAGCACCATGGAAACCAAGATAAGTGTGCACAAAAATAATTGAAATGCCAATGATGTCAGATATCTGTTAAATGTACAGCAAAGTTAATACTTAAAAGTGTTTTAATTAGACACTATTGATAGAATTCGCTATTTAGCAGGAACTGTTTTGGCAAAATGGTAGACGACAAACAGATGGAAACAAATGGAAAAGTGGAAATTTCACCACTGCAAAAATACAAACAGTTCAAAGATGTTTGACTATAAACATTGACTGCATATATGACAACTTCTGGAGGGATTGTGTATGTTTGAGGGATATTTTAGGGGGAAGTTACTGGGGATTGAACCCAGGCCCTATACTGAGCTACACCCTGGCCCTTGAAACATTTTTCAACAGGATCTTGCTAAATTGCTACAGGCAGGGCTCAAACTAGTAATCCTCTTAACTGAGCCTCTCAGAGTGCTAGGATTACAGGCACCTAGTTTGGGGAGGGGTATTTTTAAATGGAAATGATAACACATGTGAATGCTGATGAGGAGTATTTGAGAGAGGTAGATGACAAATAATGAGACCAAGAAAGTTAAAAGGAAGTGAATTAAAATAGGTTAATGTTTTGAAGGAAAAAAAATGCGTGACCCGTTCACAACAGGCAGGAGGAAAGAATGGCCCAGATGCAGGTGTCTTTAGCCACTAGCAGGACAATGAAGGGACTGCTTCTGGTGCATGGCTTCTGGATGTAAAAGAAGCAGCCACAGATTTAAGAAGGGAATGAAGCAAAGATGGAGGCATGAAGAGAGTAAAAGTACAAGAACATGCTACCCTATGTTGCATGGCACTTATATTTGAGACTGATGATTGTGAATATATAATGCCAATGTTCAAACAAGTGAGAACTAAGAACAAGGAGCGGTTTAGTTGGATTCTGCACATTTTAAGTTTCACGACATTTTTTTTAAGACATAGAGAAAGCAAGATTAAGAATATTTCCCCCAAATCTTGATCCAACTCTTCCAGGTATAACTAGAGAAGGGCATCTGATTACTTATCAGTTGGGCAGGTTCTGTCTCCTGGCTATTTCAGTTATGAAACAGAATGAGTTACAAATGTGTGGAGCTAAAGTAAAGCTTGAGACAGTCTGGGAGCTGAGGCCACCATGGGATTGTCTGATGCACCAGGAACATCAAGATAATGAAGCAGACAGAGCCAGGTCATAGAAAAAAAGCAAGAGAAGAAAGAAGAAATATTGTAATCCAGGAAGGCTTCGAGTTCCCTTAATACCCTACTGTGATTCCATAAGCTTACAGATTCTTTCAAAGTAGATACTTTCAAATTGGCTTCTTTAAAGTAGTCAATTGATACAAATTTCTATGCAACAAAGTATTCCTAGGTAAGTTTATAGGAGGTTTTCATCTTGGTTATGTTTATTATGATATTATGTTGGTGTTTATATCAACCATGGAAGCTGACATAATATGATCTAGTCCCACTGAATGAAAGAAATATAGTTTCTCATATAGTTCATTTTCAGTGGACTAAAGTAATGGATAAGGAGAATTTTTCCCATCGTTTTTGACCTTGTTCTGTCAGCATTTCTTAAAATAATGTATATATAATCTTGTTCTCATTTAGTTACTAATAATGACTTCTCCATTTGTGACACATGTACTTTAAAGATCTTTTAAGTATTTGTTATATTTATCTAGAAAACAGTGTTTTACCTGTCATTTGACATTTAAAATAACTGAGAGTCAACCCACAGTTTTAATTAGACTTGTCACATGAACACCTGCTTTCCTCAACTCAGGCTGTTAAGAGTAATTTACTCGTGTATATAAATGATAAATTGAAAAGAAAGTTGCAAAGGAATCTAAAAAATAGATTTGGTTGCATACCTTATGCATAGTATAATCTAAAAATTGTATATGTTGAGGTTTGCAAAAGGCTGATAGTGGCCATGTAAATATTAATGCAAAAGAGAAAATGTTGCCAGAAATAATGCAGGATTTCAGGGGAAAACAGGACACTGGAGTCTCTAAGAAGGTTTTGTGAAAACTGAACCTAACAAGGATTACTGACCGAACACACGACAGAAATGCATCTGAAAGAGGACAGTTGTATATCTATGATTTGCTCCTCCTTGCACAGGCCATGAGGAGGGCTGCTAAACTCTTAGACTGGATGGAAGTTATGACTGGCACTTAAGATTCAGTGTCTGCAGGGCTTTTGAGAGCTGGAGAAAGATCTCATAAATAAAGTGAGGCTATCGTTAAAAAGCAGACTGAGAATTAAACATACTGTTGATCTCACCCAGCATGGATATTTCTTACCAGATTATCCTGTGCCCAAGAAGCACTGAAGATACCACTATAGATTAAGAGAATAGTATCACCAAACTATAATTCCTCCCCTAGTTCAAGGGATTGAATTCAGGGCCTGCTATGTGTTACACAAAGTATTACACCCCTGAACTGCCTTCCCAATCCAACCACCTGCATTCTTGCCAGATGTTCTTTTAAACATCACCATGGAGAACTATATGTGACATTTGAGGACACCTGTGCCATAAGTAACTTGGAAGATCAAGCACTTTGCTTACTAAAAATATTGTAGTCCATTAAAAAATGGAATTAATTTGAACTAACTCATTCAATGTTTACTACCAGTACTACTTTCTACCATTCACAAAAATGGGGATGTTAATCTGGGTAGTTGCAAAAAGTAAACAATTTTTTTCTTTTTTCCTCATCATGATGTGTATCTATCAACATCTAAAAAGAAAATAGCTAACAGGGACCCTTTAATCCTTCTTTCTAGTTTCTTCTATGAAATCTATAGGGAAATTATAAATCTTCATTTAAGAATGTAAAGATTTGAAAGAATAAATGATGTGGAATATCATATTATTCAATAGTAGCAGTACACATAAAAACACCAGTCCTCCCCATATTATACCATAGGTTAAAAGTACCCCAAATGCCATATATTGGAAGGAATTGACAGTATGATATGAAATAAAATCAGCAAATGACTATATAACAAGATAATTCAGAAACCAAACACTGATGTGAAGAATCTAGTTTTACAAAACACTGCAATATATTACACACATAATATGTAATCTAGTGTAATACTGTCCTCAGATAAGCAAAACTAACAATGGGTTGAAAAGAATTGCTCAGGAAGAGACCCTATTATGTGAAAGAATTGATTTTATAATAATATAGACATCACAACTCAAATAAGTAATATTTGGTAGATAGATTTTGAACAACTGGCTTGAAGTTTTATGAAAACCAATTGATAGCTTATTTCATACATCAAATTCAATTTAAGATGAGTTACACATTTGGTATTTGAAAGATTATTCAGTTACAATTGTGGAGAATGCAAAAGGTATATAAGATAAAAAAAACACTAAAAGGGGGTTAATAGGCAGTCTAAATGAGAAATAAGAAATAAAAAAGATCTCATGGACTCCAGAGAAACAGAGCCTTACAGTGAAAGACAATCTGAAATAAGTAGGTTTCAGACATTAGATTGTAGTAGATAATAGTTCTTTTAACTGAAATGCTTATGAAACAAAGCTTATACGGGTTAGCATGTGACGTATATGATGCTAAGACAATGGTTAATAATGTGTCCACAATTCAGATGTTCTGCTTAGTATAAAACTACAGACATGATGGGTTCTCTTCTACAGGGTATGCAAAGCTCCAGGAGTGAACAAAATGGCTCAGAGAGAGAATACAAATGAGAAAAATGTTAAGCACAGACTCTCAGTGCGGTGGCAAGATTACAAAATAAAGTATCATGTTCTAGAAAGCAGAGAAGAGACACAATAAGGAACATGATGTCAAAAATACGAGATACAGCTCAGAAATGTTGAAAGATATGAGACTTGCTGTCTTCTCTAAATCAGGCAATTAAGAGTTATTGGCTATCCCAGGAAAGAGTTTCAAAATAGGACAGGGGAAAGAGTCCTGGTGTAGTTCGGTTTCGGAATGAATGGGAAAGAGAACAAATCAAAGGAAGATAAGATGAGAAAAGATTATTTGAAATTACTTATGTGAGGAAAAAGTGGAAAACAAAAAACACTTTGGAATACATATTTGTACCCTGAGGCACAAAGGAATATAACAATAAAGAAAACAATTTTTACTTACTAATTTTAGTTTTCACTAATATTTTTATTTGAAAACCACTACTTTTTGACATACTTAGATCAAGTATACATGTCAAATACTATGTGCATTTCATATTCAGTCTTGAAGTAAAAACTACGTTAAGATTTTGTCATGTGACATTCTGTACTTGTATTTTATATTTATTTTTGGCACACAAGGGATAGAAACTAGAGCTGTGAATGTGAAAGACAAACATTCTACCACTGAGCTACACCCCAGCCCTTGGCGCACTTTTTATCA
>RJWT010021610.1:0-17519 GCA_004365215.1 Cuniculus paca | reverse complement strand
TATATAACTCAAGAACTTTGCTCTATTTCCACACAATAAAAGTTACAAGTATATATATAATCTTTCCAAGAAATTTTAATTAGGACAGTTACTGTCATCTTAAAAGTAATAGGGTTATGAAACCACCTCCTAACGCTAACTCCAGTAGTGCAGACAACTGTTCATGAGCTCTCAAACAGAAGCTTTAGGGTCTTGAGTTTCTTTTGTTGTTTTGTTGTGGTGGTGGTGGTGGTTGTTGTTGTTGTTGATGTTCTTATCTCCAGCAGTCTACTGATTATTGAAGTGTTTTGGTTCCTCCACAAGGTACAGATTCCTTCTTGTTTTTAAATGTATGAATCCCTTGACTCAAGTCATTTCATGACTGACAAATCCCATTCCAAGAACTGTGTCCAACAGCGAAAGTGCTGTCCAGAACCAAAAGTTGCCTGGGCCCTTTCCTGGCCTCCTGTGGTCCAGAGAACCTGTCTGATATTCTCTTCACCATCCAGGTTCAGCCTTCCACAGTCCTGCTCAGATCACTGGTTCCATACCTCCATGCTTTTTCCTTGCCTTCTAAAAAAAACCATCTCTACAACAGTTATATGGCTGTAGGAAGCATTCACCAATAAATACCAGCCTGCTACTCTTCCATTTGATTCTCTTTTTTAATCTGCTGCTCTAGACCAATCTCTGAAATCCTTCTCCTACCCTCTAAGACTTTGAAAACAATCATTGTACTAGTTCAGGCTTACATCTTACCTTCCTAACTAGTTAGTGCACCTCCAGTCATATCCCTGTCTTCATCTACCCACCGTATCAAAATGATATTCCAGAACAAGATTGTCCTTGAAAATACCATGAGGGTTCTTCCTAGCTGATATCTAAAGCAGGAAGTAATACTAATCTTAAAAGCTAGTACTACTAAGCCTAATCCAAAACATCTTTTCTATTCAGCCTATCAACCTAACTCAAATTAGATGAAAAGGTCATGAAACAGTCAAGATTTTAAAAATCAGCTGTCAGAGAAGCCACCATGAAATCAGAAAAATAAGTCTTCCCCTACCCGTACCTTACACATCATCACTAACAAAGGCCAACTATATATGGATGGCTGCCGAAGTATCTTAATTATGGGATTAGTATGAGTACAGTATCTAAAAATAATAGGTCAAAAGTATAAGAGAGAAAAACTGGAATAATTTGGGGAACTTGAATACACTCAACTTTACATTGTGACCTTGTTTTAAATTCCATCTAAAGATTAATCTGAATTAAGAACTATAGTTCTAGGAAAATTCTGAAACTACTCAACACCCATATGAGTCCAATTATCCAAGATAAATTTCACAAACTTTTATGGGGAAAGGTACTATACGGCAGCTTAGAGATGGCACATGAATGTGGAAAAGGACATTGTCAGGGAAAAAGCATTTCACTATTTGCTAAAGTCCCTAGAAATCTCTTTGCCTAGAAAGGGCAAAAGCAATAACTTATCCTCTCACAACCCTGAAGCCACAAACAAGGAGAGCCTCTGCTCAGCTGTAGCACTAATGAGGCAGGCTCTTCCACACTGTCTGAGGCCTAGCCAGTCTTTTCAACATAGTGCTAGTGCCACAGGTTTTCCCTGTTGCTGGTATTGAGCGGCAACTGAGAAAGTCACTTGTATATTTCCAATTATTTTTGTATGCAGAAAATTTTCTAAAGAACATTTAACTAAGTAAAAAGTATAACTCCATAGATGTTTACATTTTCAGTACAAGTAATGAAAATACCCCTAGTGACTGTGGCAGCCTTCCCATGACCTCACTCTGGGGATACAGCTTATATACTAGACGGAGACTGGCCTGTCCCCTAATACTTACTCTGCATTTCGATGAACTGTAAGTCTGAGCCATTCTGCAGCCCTGCCAGGTCACCTGTTGTGCCATCATTCCTGGAGCACTTTTGCCGTTCTTCCTCTAACTGCAGCTTCAGTTTTCTAATCTGAAATGGAAATAAAAGTCACCACCAAGATCCTCTCTTTCAAATGAAGCAGATGCTTGGCCCAGTAACCACATCAAGGAACAAGGCAGATTCCTATGTAAGCCATACAAATCATTCAAAAAATATTTTCTTAGGTGCCTAATATGAAACACAAGGTTCTAGGTACCAGAGATAAGCTGTAAACAACTGCAAAAATGATTGAGCCTGAGGATCAGGTGTCCTAATTAAAAAAAAAAAAGACCCAAGTTGTACATGTCTGTAATTCCAGCATTTAGGAGTTAAGGCAGGTGGGTCACAAATTTGAGGCCAGTATGAGCTACACAGAATGTTTAAGGCTGGTCTGGACTACTCTCAAAAGACTGTCTCAAAAAAGAAACACCAAATAAACGGTATATTTTGTTATTTGTGTAGTTTATGGAACAGCAGGGGTATTTTGTTACTTTTACTAAAATGGAAATATCAATGAAATTATACTTTTTGTTGAGAGGTAAGTTAAATATTCTTATATTCTTATTTAGAAAACTTTCTGTGTACAAAAATAATTGAAAATATGCAAGTGACTTTCCCAACTGCCCTCAACACCAGCAACAGGGGTCTCACAAGGCACTGGGATTAAACTCATCCTTTCCAGAGACCTCTCTGCTCTGTTGACATACACAGACTTAACACCACTGCCTGCCTCAAGGGAACTAAGCCTTATCCCAAACACGGCTATTGTGTCCATTTCAAAAAGTGTCGTCCTCTCCTGCACTTGTTAGCACAAGACTCTGTACAACCAATACCCTTTATTTACTAACCTTTCCTAATACCTGAAACTCGTTCCATGAACCCTCTAGAGACACCAGTCCATCACTAGCCAAGCTTCTCCTTCCTCAGCCTCTTCTCAGTGCTCTAATAGAAACATGCTGCCTTCTAAGAACCAAGGAACCAAGCGTCCTCTGCAGCCTACCAAACATGGGCTGTTTTTTAAATTCCACAGCCTCCTACCACTGACCCTGGGAATGGAATAGATGTCCACATGCTTTCCTTGCTATTGATGAAGTATTCTACCTCCATCCAAAGCCCCAACTCTTAATCTCATCTCTTCAAGTTATATACATTACCTCTTACCATTGCTATCATCCCATTCCATCACCATTTAACCTGCTGACTCTCAGTCCCTCAAGACAACTGTCTTAATTCTGGGCAATTTCAATACACACTTAAGTACAGGCTCTCTCTTTTAACTCAAGTCTCAGTTTCTAAAAGACTTCCCCTCCAAGAATCTTATCATCTACCTCTTCTTGCCCTCAGCCACTTACACCAAGACATGTACTAGGTATCACTAGATAACCCTGTACAACTCAGTTCCATGTATCTTCTATTTAACCACAATTCCTAATCTTTCCAGACCATCTCTCTAGACTCTAACCTATCATCCTTCAACCTCACTGGTACTATACTTCTAGTACTTCTAATTCATGATTCCATCTTCTCCCCACTGTGTCTTGGTATTTTTGACTATGTCTTCTCAACTGTCTTTATCCACTTTAATTTCTAGGTTCATCATTTTCATCACTCTTATACATTCCCTCACCTTCCTTATTATACTTGCTGGTAAAATCTCTCTACTCATTCCATGCCCACTCTTATAGGGCTGAATATAACTAGAGACATAGATATGTTAAATCCATAAGCACAAATCTTTTAACGTACCAAGTAATTATGATATCACTTCTTAATTACTTTTCTTTCTCTGATCTCTTTACACTAGAATGTAAGGTCCACTGGGGCAAAAATTTCTTTTGACTAATTTATTTACTTAAATATCCCAAGTGCCTAGAATAGTAGTTGATAAATAGTAGAATTTCACTTAACATTTGCTGATGATTTAATAGCAATAAGGGAGAAAATCAATAAAATCATTCAAGGAATTTTCCCAGAACTAAAGAACAGGAGTTCCTAAAATTGACAGAGACACAGTAACATGCATGAAAACTTCAAAACCCATCACTGTGAATTTCAAAATAGCAGGGACAAAAAAAAATAGGATACTAGCTTCCATATGAAAGGGACATTGTCACATACAAAGATCAAAACTGACCCCCAAATCCTCAATAACCACAATGGAAGACAGACAATAATGAACAGATTTGAAGGACAATTATTGCAACTCAGAATTAAATACCCTTCCAAATTAAATGCCCAACCAAGTAAGAGGGTAAAATAAACTTTCAGGGATGCAAGGTCATGAAAAATTACCAGCCCATATCCCTTTCCTCAGAAAGTTAAGGAAGATACAGTAAAATAAGAATAGATAAAGGAGGAAATCTTTTGGGTCAAGAAGTCATGCTGGGTCTGGTAGGAGTACAACCAGAAGCCAATTTCCCTTCCCATACACCGTGAAAACCATGCAGGGCCCAGGAAGAGAAGGCAGTTTGCCCTTTCCATGAGCTGAGATCAAGAAGCTCCCCTCACCCGACCAGTGTAAGCAACCAGCTGGTTTGGAGGATAGGCTGAGCTGACAGCAACTGAGGTACAAAAACAGCTAAATGCTTGTACTGTTTGATTGACTTTGCAGGCCTAAGGCCAGTAGTCTGAGCATCTATTAGAATAATAGTATGCAAAATAACATATATGGGGGATTTCTTTGTCTTGTTTTTGAAATCCAATACTGTTGTTTTATTTTGTTCTGCTTTATTATTTTGTTTTACTGGATGTTCTGTTTTGATTGGTTTTATTCTGTTTTGTGTTATTTAATTCTACTATGTCTGATGGTATTATTATGATAGCCATTGTTGATTTCCTATTATCCTGTTTTGAAATTCTGTACCACTTTCACTGTTTTGTTTTGATTGGCTTTATTCTGTTTTATTTTGTTAGGTTTTATTCTCTTTAAAAAAAAGAATAGATAAAGAAGGAAGGCAAAGGAGACTAGGAAAAGGGATGACAACCTGTATCACAGAGAAAAATTTCCATATGCCTAAGGGTAATCACATCTCTCTATGGAAGCAGTGAATTCAGAATGGGTTGAGTTAGATGCTGTAACACTCATCAGATGGAATTTAGAGTAAAACTGACACACCTGAAAACACCAACGATAGGTTTAAATAACTGTTTACAACTTTGTGGATGCTGGGTGTGGTGGTACATGCCTAAAATCCCAGCAAATGGGAGGCTGAGGCAGGAGGATGCCAAGTTTGAGGTCAGACTGGGCTACACAGCTGAGTTCAAGGCCAGCTTGAACTAATGAGATCCTGTCTCAAAAAACAAAACAGAACTCTGTGGCTAAGTTATTGATTAAAAAAAAATCAGGCAAATAAAACAAGAAAACCCACAATATTAACTTTATAGAAAACAAATAGTTGTGAAGGAAATGAAAGGTGATCCTAGAATGTAACATGGCTCCCCTGTGACTAGTGTTTATAGAGTCTGGATGACACACACTGAACTCATGCTGTTCCTTCATTAGGAGTCTATGGGAATGGGAAATACGCATGTGAGTGGCAGAGACAGAGGATAAAAGGCAGGTATGTCCTCATCTTCCACAGAGGACTGTCAATAGGAAATGCCTAAAACACAACAATCAAGAAACAACATAAGCATGTTACACTACTGATAGTACACATCAAGACTCTGCTAAAAGAACTGAAAGAAATGGTCAGGGCTGAGGGAAGGTAGGAGACTGCTGTCTTTACAAACAGTTTTATAGAACTCAATGTCTTGATAAAGTTTGTGTTCTATTAAATTTTTAAAAAAGAGTAAGAAACACAAAATATGAACTATCAAAAAGTAAAATAGACTATGAATTATCTTTTTAACCCTTTTAATCTCATTGAGGGCTAAGGTTTGAAATAAACACATTTCCAATTGATAATGTATATTTTAATTTACTAACATTTAACATTAATTGAGTCTGGCAAAATTAGTAATACTTTCCAATGAGAATGCCTTTACCTGAGATAGTAGCTCTTCCTTTTCTCCAGCAAGTTTTCGTAGCCGTACATCTACACAAAAAGAGTTACAAACTAAATATGTAATGCAGTAGTATATAAACAATTAAAAATATTTCCCCAAAGTCAAAAGTAGCCAAGCCAACGTTTGACGAAATACTTATAGCTCTGACAATGAAAATAAAGGCTTTCAACAGTACTACAGAAGAGTATTTAATTATCCCAAATGTACTTTCTACACAACCAATATTTATCAGGGCACTAAATTCATTTGCTCCCCAAAACAGGGATTTTTCCACATAAAGATAAACTGAAGTGCAAAAGACGCCATTTTCTTCTTTTAAAAAATTGGAAGCTTTCACCAGTAGATGAACAACTCAAATGCCAACAGTATTTGCACAGGCTTACAACCTTAGCAGGAGAGCTCAAAACAAGTGAAAGAAGACAGGGAATAAAAGGGCCAGGTGGGGGCAAATTAGAGCAAAAAAAACACTGAGGAACACAATGCCGAAAGAAGCAAGTTCCACAAATGCTAGTGGGTGCAAAGACAGGAACCATCTCAAAGATGAGGACAGCCAAGAGCAATCTAGGGCTGGGAAGCAGATTGTTAGGGCTTTCTCCTGGCCTATGGACTTGCTTCTTCCCAAGTAGGCATTAAAACGGGTCTATGGGTTAAGGAGACACCTCTAGCTCAGAAAAAAAAAAAAAAAAGCAGCTGACATCTGGTCTACCACCACACCCACAATTAACAAAGGTTACAGTCAAATGTAAGTTTTGATTTCTTCAGCACCTTCCAAACAAGCAAAAGGAAACACCCTGAACTGCCCATAGCCATCCACTCATTCCATTCTCTAGATCTTCCTTCTCACTCACCTATCTTCCTGTTTTATCAAAGTGCTCTACAATTAATTACATTTCTAGAATTCTGCAGATTAGTAAATGTACTAACTTTCAAAACGTTTTTCAGTTTCTGCCACTGTTACAGTACCTCTCACATACATAAAAACAAAACAGAAAAGGAAAAAAGATTGTTGCCTAATAAATAAAAGTGAACTGATGATACATTACCTATCTGCTACTTTTCATCTTCTACAGTAGGATTCTTAGTGGTAGCAATGGATGGGAACCTCTGTGGTTTCCTCAGAAGAAGTATCATTAGATTCTCAAAGGTTTACATTTAAAAGGCTTAAAAGCCCTTATCTGACAGTTATACTCCTCTAAAACCTATCGTGATCATCTATTTCTTGCCTTAAGAAATGTGGTAGCAAAAAGTTACTAAACCCTGGGAGATAAGTAGTGAAACAAAACCAGATGCTCAAGAAGAACCTACAAACCTGCTTGGAAAGTATCTTGCCAGCCCACAGCTTCCCTAGGATGAGCATGCTAAACTCTCTTTGCAGAAAGTTTGTATTAAGTGAAAAGTAGTATGTACAGACTCATAGTGCTTCCACTCAGGGACCTCACAGCTATGCTTGCTGTCTTCTAATGACTCATACCCTGGCAAGATGAAGGATGTCTGATGACAGCATGTCCAGATACTTCTTAAAGATGTAGGCAAGTCTCAGATGACCTTTATATGCTGTTTTTGTTTTCCAAGCTGGGAATAAACAAGCTGGAAGCCCAATTAACATTAATCCAAGACAAAATGCAACCAGTGTCTTACCTAATGGCCCTTCTCCTGCTGACTCCAAGACCTGAGCAGCTTCCTGAGACACAACAGTAATGGCTCCAACCACTGGTTCATGATTGACATCACCATTGGGCGTGCCATCAGGGATTATAACTAAGCCATGTTTCTGTGTAGAAGGAAAAAAAAAAGCCCACATAGAATCAGGAAGTTCTGTGAGGTAACTCTGCAACAATGTGTTTGCCACAGGTAAAACCTAATTAGAAATAATTATGTAGAAAATACCTCTGTGAAGGAAATGACTTACTGTACCATATCAAAATTGCATTCAAGATAAGAAAGATGACAGGATGGAAGGAAAGAAGGTAGAGTAAAGCAGTAAGGGATCTGAGCTCCAGGCTCATGCTAACATACCTCTCCTGTCTTCACTGTCTCCTGCAGATGAGTCAGTTCCTCTCTGAGCATATCTCGCTCATTCCTAAGGCAGGCAGTGTATTCTTTCTGTTTCTCTAGGGCCTAGTATTAGGCAGGGTAGCAAGGGAAAGAATGGCACAGAAAAAAAGAGCAAGTGAAAGGTAACTAATCCAAATAAGCAAAGATAAAAGCATAAAAAGCAAGGAAGCAGTTAAAAGTTTGGAAGCAAGCAATCAGGGGAGAAAACACAGCTATCTGTATATGAATTATACATCTCCAGACAAGGGTTTTAGTAGAAACTGGTTCTCATGCATAAATTTGGCAATACACACTAATCACATCAACCAGGAAGACAAATCTTTCTTTTCCAGTCAATGAAGAAAACAGGAAAAGGAAGATGAAGACAACAACAAAGAGTTCAAATTTCCTTACTGAACTCCTGAGGATATTTTCATTTGGTGAACAGAAAAATTGATTTCATGTTTAACTAAAACAATTTATTCAAAAATGTACTTGACATTTTTAAATAAAAATGGCTCTGGAAAAACATCTAGTATCCATGTTATTTTAATTGAATATTAGTTGTATGGCTGTCCTATAAGTAGTGTGGCAAAATATTTAATACCACTTAATCCAAAGACAGCTAATGTCCAAGAGGATCCACTAAGAATCACTTGGTTTTCTGAAATACTTCCAAAATATGAAAAACAAAAATAAAGCACTGGACAAAATAGAGTCCACCTATGGTAGATCACAGATTTCAGAATCAAGTTCTTGGATCCTGGCTCATGCTTAACTTATCTATGCCTTAATTTCCTCATCGGAAAAAAACAACGGATAACAGAAGCAGCCATCTCATAAATGGAGGCTGAAAAGAAAGCTCAGCATAGAGCACTGCCTGGAGTGCTTATGACCACAGGAGACACCTCAGGGAAACACATGCTTTTACTGGCAATTCCTTGTCATATCCTGAATCTCACAAATGCCATAGCTTAGAAGGCAATGCAGAAGCAGGGGTCTACTTTGGTCATCAGTGACAAATCAAGTCTACTTAACTATATAATAAAGTAACCCAGATTTTAAAAAGCATTACCAAGTCAAATAGTCCAAGCAGTAACCTGATAGCTGGGCTCTTTCAAAAAAGTGTTTCTCTACATTTTTTCTTATATTAGTGTTTTCTACCAGCGTTCCTATTAACTGAAGAAGTTAAATTACAACAGGTAACTCTGCTTGCCTTATTATGAGAAGTGGGTCAACTACTTACTTATCAATGGCTGAATGGTAGGGCAATTTTTCAAAATCTTTCTAATTCTATGTGGCAACCTTGTTATTGAACTACTTGTTTCATCATCATTTTGCTGATTAGAAAATTAAGGCTCAGAGAAATTGGTTTTTTTTTGTTTTTGTTTTTGTTTTTGCATATAGTCTCAGTAAATAACAAGGCCAGAAAATAGTTTTGGAACTATTTTTTAGTTCCAAAACCCCGGCATGTAGTTTTTTTATATCACAGTGCCACATAGGCTGCATTATGTTCTTTATCCAAACTACAATGTCAACATCTAACTTTCCACAATTTATACTCAAACTGTATGTGTATGAAGTCTGCCTGCTGAAGTGATACTTTTAAGTTTCTAGAAACATATAGCATTTAAGGAACCAAGTTAGTATTAATACTCCACTATATTAACAAAGGAAACATGAAAACAAAGCACAATACTTTCCTAACTGTTGATAGTCACTTTAATTTCTGCTGATGTAGGTATTTTTGTTTATTAGTATCTGCATGCATAGTTATACAAAGCATCACCACAGGTAACTGAGCAAAATGACCACTGCCACAACATGCTTTATGTAAAGAATATCATGGAATATAAAAGAAGCCTTAGGAAAAGACCAATTTGAAGCCAGAAGTTCTAGCAAATACCAGTACAAGACCCTTTGCTCCCTCTTTCCATGTCTGTAACACTGGGTTTTATTTTTACATGTAGACTTTTTAATTTCATTTCCCCTAATTATACAGAAAAATAAAATATATCCTACATAGTTGTCCATTTCACCACAAAGTTTGAAAACTACTGAAATAACTTATAATTGGATCAAATGTATTCATGCTGGATATGAAATCCTCTGTACTACCTGACCATATAATCACTACCCTTGTGTTTGCATGCAACAATAGTTCTTAGGTTTTTCTTTTTTAGGGTGAAAAGTACATGTTTATGGAGTTCTAAACAATTTTTTCCTCTTGACGCAACCTCAAATTCTAGCATCAAAAAGCCAAATGGGTCTGTACAATGAGCTGAATTTTTGGGCAACAGGTTCAATCACCATGTAATTGCACAGGGAACAAATATAATTGGAATGGGAATGAATTTGTACAGGCTACCCAGACATATCCAAGTAATCATATACACACATTCATAGCAGCACTATTCAAAACAGCCAAAAGGCAGAAACAACCTAAGTGTCCATCTATACAGACACATGGTATATACACACAACGGGATATTATTCAGCCTTAAAAAGTAAGGATATTTGTTCTGATACATGCTGCAACAGCGATGAATCTGAACAGTAATGTGCTAAGTACAATAAGACAGTCACAAATAGAAAATTGAACATTATATGATTCTACTCATGAGATACTAAGTAGTCAAACTCATAGAGACAGATAGAAATGTGATCACTAGGGGAAGGTGGTGGGGGTGGAGGTTATTTATAAGAAGTATAGAGTATTAGCCTGAAGAGATAAAAATGTTCTGGAGATGGATGGTGATGATACCAGCACAGCAATGTGAATTTACTTAATGCCATTGAACTGTATTTTAGCACATTTTCAAATTAAAAATAACCAAGGGGGGATGAACTGGTGTTGTACAACATCTTGGATAAATCTTGAAGGACTTATGCTATGTGAAAAAGGTAAATCCAGAATATTATGTATGATTTCATCTATATGACATTCTTAAAATGGCAAAATTATAGAAACAGAGAACAGACTAGTTCCCAGGGCTGGGGAAGGAGTAAGTATAGTAAATATGGCTATAAAAGAAGTGATGGAAATGTTTTCTATCTTGACTGTATCAGGGAAATATCCTGGTTGTGATATTGCACTACAGTTTTCAAATATGTTACATTTGGGCAAAGCATATACATGATCTCTCTGTGTTTCATATATGTAGTTGTATATGAATCTAAAATTTTCTCCAAAAAAATTTAATTTTAAAAAGTCAAAGCTTTGAACACATTATGGGATAGCCACAGAATGGAGGGCTCTACTCATTCAAACATGACAAGACAATTTAAGAGCTGAGTAATTTGTCTTAACCATCAGCATGTTTTTTTAGTAGCAAAAATAAAATAAAATAGTTTTGATTTGAAGAGCTATTTTATTGAACTGAGAGTTGAAGGTTTTACTACAGCAACTCCAAGAAAAGCCGTTTAAAATATTAACACAACTATATAAATTAGAAACCTTGATCTGCAGATCTGTGCTAAGGAAAATTGTGTAAGGTCCTAAAAGAAGCCCATTCTAGATAATGACTAGATTTTAACTACACAAACTGCCTACTTTGTGCAACATATTTGTCATGCTTCATTTTAAATTTCACAAGTAAAAATTTAAACAAAATTAGCAGTTCACAATTACAATTTCAAAATAGTGTTCATTTAACCCCCAGAAAGTTTTGCTAGGTATGGGTAGAGTTTTAGAAACTCAGTAACTTAAACAATGTACAAGTAGCCTTACTTGTACATTGTTCTTTAAATTTTTGATCTGCAGTCAAAAAATAACGTGGTTTTCCTGTGTTTATTAATGAGAAGATAACATAGTTGAAGTAATAAAAAGAAATGGATACTGTTGACCACCAGGTGGGCTTCAGAGTGTCCCTAACAGTGGGAGGTATGATCTAGAAGATTCACTTTGGGGCATGTCTCTCATTGGTGCTCTGGGTGATCTTTGCCAACTTTTTTCTACTCCGCCTAACCTCAAGTAAAACAAGACTTTTCTTATTTGTCTTCTTTGTTTCCTCCATCACAACCGTTCCTGACAACGTAAGCCTTTGGCAGATATATACAGTATGAATGGCTTCTGAGCTCCAGAGATGGGATTGGCAATCAAAGGCCACATGAGATAAGGACCGGAATTTTTTCAGCCTCCAGTATACTTGGACCTGCAGGGCTAAGCCCAAAAAGAGCAAAAAGGAATATTCCCTTATCTGGGCCCATGCTTTAGGGAGTTTTGGGTTTATAATTAGAGTTAGCGTCATGGTTTGGCAACTCAGCCAAGTCTTACATTCCTATCCACTTCTATAATTAAACTAATTTTAATCACTTTCTATTTTGTTCACCAAGGATTTATAGGATGCTAATAAATATCCCCCCATTCTCACTCCCTATCTTCTTGGTTCTTATCCAAATCCTTGTAATATAAGAATGCCAAACTACACACAAGAGTTTGAATTAAACGCTTATAGCTGCTTTTGGATAAGAATCTTACATTCATAAAGAACAACTTCTTTTGAAAGTTCTTAATTCTAGGTTTTACAAGCCCTGAGTTGGCTGGTTCTTTCCAAGCACAGTATCAAGTTTTTTCATGGAAGTTCCTGTCTTCTACTTATTCACATTTCACACTGTATAAATGCACAAGAAAACTCAAAAGGACAGATTCTTAGAAATCTCTATGTTAAATTCTATTGGTCTATTCCTTGTAGACGAGGAATGAAAAGCCCAATTTCACCTCATACCCCAATTTTTTTATCTTTCCAAAGAAGTGTCTCCTGGAGGTCAAACACCTCTTTTGTCATGGTGTCTATTTTCTGCTGCATGCGCTGATTCTCCTGCAGAGAAAGGGGTAAGAAAAGTAACCAAAGAACAGAAATAAAAAAGGGAGGGAGTTAAAAGAAGGAAGAATAAAAATTGAAAACTTAAAAAAAAAAAAAGAGCTGAAAGTCTTTCATAAACAGAAAAAAGAAAGAGTGGTTTGTTAAAAGGAAAGATTATGTTCAGAGTCTTGGTAACATAATCTTGCTGGCTTGCCCCCATAAAAATAATCAAGGGAAGCCCTAGGGGTGTCCCTCAGTGGTAGGAGCATGTGCTTAGCATGCGCAAACCCTGCTTTCTATTCCCAGCACTGCAGGAAAAAAAAAAGACATAAGTAAGCAAAGGGACTGGGAATAAATAACTTCCAGCCACAACTATGTGGCAGCAAGCCAGACGAGGTTTCTGTATACATACAGCTCCATATGTATACTCTTCCTTTCACAGGACCCTTTTTTATCTACTATTTTGTTTTTCAAACATGGAATAATGTATATTTCTAGAGGAATCTATAAGAGCAGAATCTATAATACCAAGAACATTCTAAATTACAAAGGAAAAACTGGTTTTTAGGAACACTAGAGTTTAACATTCAGTGATTCTCAAAGAACTCTTCTGATTGCGCAAAGATGCTTAGTTTAGTCTTCTAACAGTTTTTTCCCTGTGGACTACTGAAAAATTATCATTGCATACTTTTCCCTTTCCTACATTACATTTTTGCCATGCAATTTTCAATTCTAAACCAAAAACTGTTATTTGTCACACTCAAGGTATTTCTCTTCTATGTAATCCTGGCCACTAATATCTAAAAGATCTCCATTGTAAACATAAAAAAACACTGAAAACTAAGGTTTTTAAAGTTTATGTACTCTTCACTCTGGGGCTTTTAAAGGAGCCACAGGGACAATGAATAGAAATCAAGCATTATAATCCTCTTAAATGTAATATGTGAACAACTGGAACAGTTAACCCTCATTTAAGCTACTGAATTTAAAGAAGCAGTTCTAAAAGTAGTTTTATTACTATTTGAAATCTTGAAAGGGAGAAAACATTCATCTTAATTAGGAGAAGAAATAAGAAGTGGTTGGTATATTGACATGAAAAGACAAAAAGACAAAAAATAAAAGGATTTCACATTATTTTTTAAATGGCAGTAGGGTATAGAATTTAGATAATATGCTCCCTACCAGATGGGAAAAAATGAGGACAATGAACTCACATATAATCTGACAGACTGTTATCTGTGTCTGCATTTACCATCTATAAATTGCAGTTGTATGATTTTATTTTTCTTAAAAGTCATAAAAACTACACCAATTCACAAATAAAAAAATCATTTTTTTCCTCTACTAAGTGATTTTGGTCGGTCATTTACAGTGAAAGAAATTAAGTACTGCAGGAGCAAAAAAGAAGAGGAAAAAGAGAGAAAGACCAGAGTCGGAGTTGCCAGGAATGTGGACAAGTATGGTAAGCTACGTCCCTTGAATCATTAAGAGCTGGTCTCCCTAGTATCACTAACATGTCATCAACACTAAATTAATGTTAGAAGCTCTTGAAAACCACACCTCGTTAGTGGGCAGGATCCTCTTCAGACGTCAACTTCAGGAGGAAAAAATACATTTAAAGAACAGAGATACATGTAGACCCACAAAAAGATAAATACTTTTCAAAAGGCCAGACAAGAGGCTGAGGCAGGAGAGGACTGCCTCGAGTTTGAAGCCAACGAGGGATATGTAATGATTTGAAGGCCAGCCTGAATTATACAGCAATACTTTGTCCCCCAAAAAACAAACAAAAAAGTTGTAGGTGGACTAACTCCGTCCCACTTAAGATATTACCAACAATGTAGCAAAACCCTAAACCTTCACCTTTTGTACATACGGTACAGTTCTTGACAATATTTTCTTTTTCATTTAGCTACCTTAAGTATTTGACTGAGAAAGTTTAGCTTATTATATTCCAAGAGTCACATCCCAAAAAGTAGCATTCACTATGTTCCACAGAATAATGGTACTATATGATTTTTCCTTTTGTGCATTTCCTCAGTATCTTTAGGATAAAGAGTGTACTTAGGAATAAAAGATATTTAACCAAAGCTTCTACTACTAAAGGGAGAATGTTTATAGGCCTGCCTTTATAGTTCATGTTTGAAAAATTTTAAGAGACAGCCAAATGTGGAAACAGAAGTAATTCTTTCTAGCATTTTAGCTTTCTTCTCCTCCCAACACATACACAACTTCATCCTACGTAACTCATTTTTTTCAAATTAAGTATTTCCATAGTTCACATGCATACCTCAATAAGTTCATCTCTTTGTCGAAGGCCTTCTTTAAGTTCATCCATCTTATGCTGTAGCACACTACACATATGTTTCTGCCTTTCCAACTCCTGTTACAAAACATAGGACACAGCACATAACAAATTTGAATACATGCAATACAACAAAGAAGCCAAGTATGACACCCAGAAATGCCCCTGAATTGCTAACTTACAATAACCAAGAACAACTGTATATTCAATGGAAAGGTCTGAACACTGTAAAATTTTCATCTTATATGGAATGAAAGGAAATGAGAACAAACTATGCAGGCACTTAATAAAAAGTATTTGAAGTGCAGGGGAAAACTACTATGCTAAAAATGATGCAAAAATGTAAAAGCTTAATAAGGGGAAGGGTCAATAAACTAAACTACATAAAAATTAAAACTCTTGAATGGTAAAAGACACCACAAAGTAAAAAGATAATGACAAACTACCAAAAATATAGTATACATCAGAAACAGTTACTATTTCTTCACATCTAAAAATCTGTAAAATTTAAAAAAAAAATACTAGCTACATAGAAAAAGACTAAAGAAATGGGCAGTTTACACAAAAAATACATAAAAACACCTCTGAATATGAAAAGATGTCATATGAAGAAAAAGGCAAAGTAAAACAGTATTTCTAACTAAAATACTAGTAAAACTCCAAGATGTGTTCACAGGAGAATCTAGCAGTATCACACAAAAACAACATACCTTTCAACCCAGAATCCCACTCTTATGACACTTTATTTGTTAAGGGTAAATTTGCAAAAACTATAAAGTCTTAATGCAATACAGTATATTGTTTTGCTGTGTTACTTAAAACACTGCAAACAATCTGAATGTCCACGAATACAAAACTGGTGGAATCTGTCCACACAATAGGCTAACTATGCATGGTGAAAAAGAATGAGGACGATTTCTCTGTACTACCCGAAGGTGATAAAATCAAGGTACTAAACAGTATGTATAGTGTTCCACCATTTTCTAGGAAAGGAGTGACACTAATACATATATTTAATTTATATGCACAGTACTGTGAATGATGTGTGTACCCATGCATGGCACGCATACCACTGCGGGTTGTTTCTTATCATTGAAAGCCCTAAAAGGTTCGCCATCACTGTTTGTACCTATCCTTTTGACTAAAAATGATTCACATATTTTCTTGGATTTAAAAAAATGAAAAGGCAGCCGGAGATTTAGCTCAGTGGCTTAAGCGCCTGCCTGGCAAGCTGGAGGTCCTGGGTTTGATCCCCAGTACAAAAAAAAAAAAAAAAAGTAAAAAAATGAACAGGTAAACCATTAAACTTTAAAATTCCGTAAATGGAGGCAGAAAAGGATGAATGAATAAACAAAATGTAGTATGTAGATGGCATAACAGTACTCAATCTTAAAATAAAGGAATTCTTATCACATGCTGCAACACAGATAGCCTTGAATATATTATGCTAAATAAAGTAAGTCAGTACAAAACGACAAATGTTGCATGATTTTAATTATAAGAAGCACTTAGAGCAGTTAAATTCATAGATACCAAAAAAAAAGAAATACAGTTGCTACGAACATGAAAAATGGAGAATTGTTTAATGGGTATAGAGTTTTGGTTTTGCTAAATAAAACAGTTTGGGAGATCTGATGCACAACAATGAATATACTTAACACTAGTAAACTGTACCCCTTAAAACTGTTAAAATGATAAATTTTATTTTGTGTTTTTACAATAAAAACTTAAAATGTAAAAATCAGTTCCTACATATTGAAGATAAAAATACAGTGAAATAAACTGTATGTCTGGCTAGTAAGCATAAGAAAACAAACTATTTCAAGTAACTTTTAAAAACAATACTTTGGCTATACATAGCCTAGTGGCAAAAATAAACGCCAAACCAAACCAAACACTTGTAACTATTTTCAGTAATTATAACTGATGTTAATGTTGGTACTGCTATTTTGGGTCATGTGAAATAAAGGAGTAGGAATATAACATAACTACTATATCCCCAGTGAGAACTAGGAACTATAAAGTAAGAAAAAGGAGACACATGTACAAAAAGTAAAATCCCAAAGTCCTAAATATAAACTGAAACTTCAGGACAAACTCGTAATATATTTTGTAACTGAAAACAAAAAACCCATGTATATGTTTCCCAGATATAAACAGTGACCACCTTCAGCAGTAATGAGCACCCCCAGCACCCATAGTGTTCTATGAAAAGAGAACTAGGGCTCCTTGGGCAAACAGCAGATTTCAGGTCAGAGAGAAAAATGTACAAGATGAGAAGGGAACATTTCCTGTCAGAAAGCAAAAAAGCCACCAGACACATCTGTATTCACCAAAAGTATGTAGGAATCAATCTGGAGAGGCTCATTAGCCAAAAATGAGACAATTAAAAAAGTGAGACATCAAAAAGAACAAAAGCCACCAGGCACTGAAAACATCAAATATTTAAACTTATA
>RJWT010021609.1:0-17511 GCA_004365215.1 Cuniculus paca | reverse complement strand
CAAACTGTTCCATTAGAAAAATGGGCTAAAGACAAGAAGAGCTATTTCACCAAAGAATATATGCAGTATCAGATGAATCAATGAAAAGATGTTCAGCTGCACTTGTTGGTGCACGTCTATAATCCCAGCACTTGGGCGCTGAGGCAGAAGGATTGCAAGTCTGAGGTCAGAAACTTAAACCCTGTCTGAAATGAAATGATGTGAAATGAGCTGGGGTGTAGCTCAGCACTAGAGTTCTTGCTTAACATGAGTGAGGCCCTGGGTTTAATTCTCAGTGTCACACTCCCCAAGATGTTTACCATCACCACCAATCAGGGAAATACAGAAATAAAATTTTTATATTTTACTACAGCTATCAGAACAGTTAAAATTAAAAGAAAAAGTCTCTAATATATTATGAGTAGGAATGTAAAAATGCTACAACTACCCTGAAAAACATAGAAGGAGCATACAATAACCGTATAAGGAAGCAACCACATTCTCAGGAATTTGTACCAGAAAAATGAATCTTATATCCACATAGAAACCAAAAACTGGAAGCAGCGGAAAGGACTTTAGTAGGTAAATAGTTAAATCTAATATGGTGTATTCATAATGATAATGTGATTATAAAGGAGTAGCATGAGAGAAATATCTCTACTGGTAAGTTTGACTGTAGTGTTATGTAAGTATACAAAGGTGACAAAGTCATACGGAATTACATATACATTTGAGGTTACTTTCTTTTTTTTTTTTTTGGCTCCCACAACAGGGATTGATCCCAGGCCTTACACGTGCTAGACATGAACTCTACCATTGAGCTACACTTCCAGCCCTTTTAAAAAACTTTATTTAGAGACACACTCTTCCTAAATTGCCAAACTGGTGAGCCTTGTGACAGTCTCTCAAGTATAGGCATGCACTACCATGCCCTGTAGCTTCCTGGTTTTGATACTGTACCTTATATCATGATGTAAGGTATAAACATTAGGAAAAATGAGTGGTAAACATATGGTACTTCATTGTACTATTCTTGCAACTTAATGTAAATATGTAATTATTTAAAAATAAAAAGATTTTTTAAACTATTTTTGGTTTTTTCTTCTGCCTCCCCACCCATCTCTGGAATAAATTTCACCTCCTCACTAAACCCAGCATCATTCAGCTTTTTGATTTTTATAATCTGCCTTCTCCAGGAATTTGCTTCATTGACCTTTCATAATTATTGTTCCTCTCATGATTGGTTTATTTCATGGTTACATATAGGCTTGTCCTGCCCTAAACAAAATAATAAAAGCAATACAAACAAAACTTTCATATCCCTCAAGTTGTTGTTTCGGCATACTAAAGATACATATCTATGTTAAACGTGTAGCTCTAGTCCATTCATCTTAACTGTTGCATATAATTCCATCATAAAATATGTCATAACACTTCTATTTATTCATTTATCAATATTTCCAGAATTTTACTATACATATAGTGGGGGTTTTGGTTTGTATTTGTGTGTGTGGTGTTGGGGATTGAACCCAGGCCTCATGTATGCTAGGGAGCCACTCTACCGCTGAGCTCTACATCCCTTACAGTTTACATCTTTGTATGTGACTCCTTGTGCATACATTTGGGAACTTTCCTAGGTTAGATATCTAGAAGTAGAATTACTGTGCTGTAGGATACATGGCAGCTTCGACTCTACTGGATATTACCTCTCTACAGTTGTTTTACTGGTTACACCACTTGTGCAAAAAAGATTTCTTGCTCTACATGTTTGGCATTCACTTTTTTTTTTGGTACTGGAGATCGAACTCACAACCTTGCACTTGCCAGGCAGGCGCTTATACCACTGAGCTAAATCCCCAGCTCAGCATCCACTTTTTACCTCCCTACTCCCTTTGTATAGAACCTTCTATGAAATTAATGGATTTTTCTTCCACAATATAGTTTTTACTTCTTGTTCTAGTTCTTGCTTTATGAAAAAAATTCATTAATCTTGGCTTCAGTGGCTTTCATATTCATCTTTTCATTTGTGACTCTTCTGCCATAGCCTTAATACAGAACCTTGTTTTTTGCTTAAACTATCTCAATAGACCAAATATTGCAACACCCCTGTTGGAAATCTCTTCCTCTTCAATTCATCCCACTTAAAACTGTTAGACTAACATTTCTAATGTAAGTATTTTACCATCAGTTGTAGTGTTCATTCAAAAAGCCTTAATTGTGGCATTCAGAGTCATTTCCAATAGGTATAACCTACCTTTTTAGCCATAATTTCTCTTCCACTATTTTTTACTATATCCTGTGTACTAAGACTACATTATTTTCATGTATTTATTGATTTATTCATACAAATAATATTTAATGAGCTCTTACAGTGCTATATAGGCATATCAACAGTTGAGTTTTATAGGTGGCATAGATATAAAATGAAAGAACCATGATTCTTATTATTAGGGAGCTTGCAAGCCACCTCAGGGTATTCTCTGAATACATTCAGCGCTTTTCACCTTATTATCCTGAGCATGTATGTTTTCCTCCACTTGGGATACTTCTTTTTCTAGTTCCCATGTTTAACCATCTCTGCCATTCAAACTCTTCCACAATTTTCAAGTCTACTTCATATGTCATTTTTTCATCACACCTTTTATGACATCTTCAGTTCCTTTTGCTCCCATTGTACTTTATTTATCTCACTCTTATGGCGGTTAGTATAATTATATATTCGTCTTATTTTTCCAAAATATTAAGTAGAGTACCTTTTCCGTTCATCTGTGTTTGTCTTATAGTACTTAACCATAATGCCTTATATGTGATAGATCTACAATTAATTAATACAGTACCATTGAAACTTCATCATCTAAACCAATTTAGGAAAACATCAGTTCAAATTAGAAAAAAAATTACATAAATTTAATCCAGTGTTCTGAATTTAAAACACTCTTGAATAAGCTTTAGGATTTGCTTTGATGAGTAGTAAACTTTGTGATTAGTGCACCAGTTTTTCTGGGGGGGTTTTAATTTTATTTTATAGGGACTAAAAACAATAAAACTAAAAACAAAACAATGAGAACGATATTGGCAAAAACAAAAGACAGTAGGAAATCCACAGTAGCTACTATATTGCATATTGTTATCCTATAAATAGATGCTCAAACTATGGGAGGGCACTGCTTCCTGAATCTCTCCCAGCCTGACTTCTGCTGGCACACGGGAGGGTTCTGTTTGTTTTTAAACTTCTTTTTTTTTTTAACTAGGAATTGAACTCAAGACCTCGAGGTTGCCAGGCAGGCGCCATACTGCTGAGCTATATCCCCCGACCCCTGTTTTTAAACTCTTAAGTAGTTCTGTTTTCTTAAATCATATTGTACTCAAGAAATCATACCAGTTGGTTCTCTTCAGATTCCTTGGCAGTTGCTCAGTGCCTCTCCTATTGCAAAAAGCAGCTTTTTATTTATCTTATACTGTATTTGCACTTTTTTTTTGGTACCGGGAATTGAACTCAGGACCTTGCACTTGCCAAACAAGTGATGTGCCACTGAGCTACATCCTCCGACTGTATTGCACTTCTTCACAAGAGTTTGAGGAAAAGACTCTTCTATTGGAATAGTTTAAAATTCTTGCTAAGGAAGTATAAATATTTAACTTTTATCTATTTATTATTTTTCAAGTTCTTCCAAATCTAAGATATTACTACTTTTTTATTTTTTTATTACTACAAATTTCAAATCATCTAATAAAACTTTATTAACCAAGCGGTAGGCATCGGACTTTGGGTATGACAAATAAATTGTTTACCCTTGATTGTTTACCCTGCGAAGGCGTGGTTTGTCTTCTTCCCTTATAGAAAGAAGTTTGATTAATATTTTGCCATTTTAACACAGATTTCTGGTGTTTAGGAAAATATATTGATTATAGATTAATGATTGCTCTAGGATTACACCATTCTTTCCTTAAAATCGTCTTTCAAGACATTCATTATTTTATTTTTGCTATGCTGGAGATCAAACCCAGAAAGTCATATACTGGGTCAAAGTGCTCCATACCCATCCCCAAGATTTTTATTATTATCCTTAACAGATAAGAGACCATCAGTGAAAAAATCTCAGAGTTTAATATGGGATGTCTAATTATTTCGTTTACTTTTCTAACAGAAAAAAATCATTTTGCCTTTTGTTATTTTTGTTTTAAGTTAGACATTAATATATTATGAAAATAGGAAACAATGTTGTGTTTGAATTTGACTGTTTTACTTGGTATAAGTATTGCTTTTTGTAATTTTTTCTTACAGCTATTATAATAAAGAATTAGTAATAATATGTACCATAAAGATTAGACTGTTAATTTTATCTGTAGCACAGGTAAATTGAAAACATAATTTGTGGGCTGGGCATTTAGCTCAGTGGCTCAAGTGCCTGCCTGGTAAGCATGAGGTCATGAGTTCGCTTCTTGGTACCAAAAAAAAAAAAGAAAACATAATTTGTGTAAATGGACAACCAATAAGATAGATAGCTATGTGGTTAAATAGCTTGTACTCAAAGAGATATAAATTGATCCTGGGGGGGATATTAATACTTATCTGTAAGATAAATAATATTAAAGACTTTCATAGTCTTTTGTGCTTGTATAGAAAATTATAACTAAATCATATATCCTTAAGAAAGGTCTCAGAATTACTTATTTTTCATAAATGGAAACTTGTAATCAGCATTTTCAGGCCAACACAGTAAAACATTTTGGGGAAATTATGATTTTATGTAAAAATATTGGAAAGATTTTCATGTTAATAGTTATTATATCAGCTCTACATTACTTCATTTACAATGTCTAAAAGAAAGTGCTACAGGAATTGTATCATTATAAAAGTGACTTTAAAATGAATTTATTATTATCTTCTTATATCTTATTAAATAAGCATTTACCATACAGTAAGAGTTTTCATATGGAATTTATGCGCAAGTGTTGAAAAATTTTTTTGGATCTGACTCTGCAATTGTCTATAGAAATATATCTCCTTTTTCTTCTGGGAGCATCCATTGATTTTTTTAAAGGTACATTAATAGTGCTGATAGAAGCAGAACAATTGGAATTTACATTAAAAATAAATGTGATGAATAAAAAGCAGTACTCTAATATTTGAGGCTTGATTTTGCTTTACCAGTAAGTTTTTTAAACCAATGGACAAAAATGCTGAAAGGGTCAAGAAAAAAATGAGAGAAAGAACAAATGATGCAAAAAGAAAAATGACACTGGGATCTTGGTTTAATACATATGTATTTTAGTTTGATGGTTGATTTCATTAGCAAATCTCATTGTTATGCAATGTCTGTTCTTCTGCAGCAAAATGAATATTGTATTCTCACAGGCTCTGTGTGTATCTATTATGTTGCAGTTACTGAAAATATATACATTTATATCTGTCTTTGGTATGCTTTTACTATTTGATTAAGAAAAAGAAAGAAAATTGAATTATTCTATCCTTTTGTTGTTAAATTTGTTGAAATGCCTTTTTAATTTGTATTATGGATATGTTTTCTACTTTGTTCTCTGAAGTAAACAATTATAAGGCTATTAGTGTTACCATTTTAATTATTGTCCTTTTTAATGAATATAATGTAATCTTGATTGATTAAATCTGACAATTAGTATGACCTACTCAACTATATACTTTCTTACATATTTTAAATGTTAGAGTATTTTTTTCTCATTGCAAGAAAATATGTTAAGCAAGTGTATATATGCCATATTTAAAGATTACTACCTTTTGCAATAGGAAAAAATTCTAGGGGCTGGAGATTTAGCTCAGTGACCTAAGTGCCTGCCTGGCAAGCATAAGGTCATAAGTTCAATCCCTGGTGCCACAAAAAAAAGAAAAAAAAAATTCTATGTGAAGAGTACTAAGAGTTGAGTTTTCATAAAATAGGAAACTCAAAAATAAACAAGTTTGGTGGTTACACTTTGGAAGAGTTCATTTAATGGTTATATCATAGGCTGCATCATTCTTATATAGTAAATTCAACTGTGGATCAAACTATTTTGGATGCAATTATCATTTAAATTTAGTCACTTGAGCTCTGATAATAGTTTACAAAATCGGGTTTTTGGCAGTGTTCTTTTAACAAACTTGAAAAAAGAATAATAATAAAGTTTGATTAAATATAAATTGATTTTATACCATCCATAAATTATCCCTATAGGGAAAATTGGTCTCTGTCTCACATAATGCAGTCTTGATAAATAATCTGGTATGCTGAACCAACGAGCTATTATACATATATACAGAAGTTTGTTTCAGTACTGAGGATTGAACCCAGGGACTCATACATGCAAGTATTCTACCAGTGAGATACTCCATCTCTTTTCTTATTATGGTACAAGATCTCTATAATTTGCCCAGCCTGGCCTTGAACTTGTTATCTTCCTGCGTTAGCCTCCCAAACACCTGGGATTACAGGCCTACACTACCATGCCCAGCCAGCAATTTATTAATGCCTTATATTAAGTTAATTTGTACTTACAATGTTTGCTACATGTTGAGTATTTTGTTATTCACAGATAATAATATAAAAAAAGAATCCCCAAGATCTCATAATGGAGACCCTGAAATAATTAGAGAATGCTACAGAACTAAGTTATATAGAGAGAGGTTTTATGGGACTAAATAGTCAGGCTTTGAGAGGTGACATCTTGGAAGTAACTGAAAATAAGATGGAGGAATCAATGGGAAAAAACATAAAAATAATCTGGAAGATAAAAGTACATAGCATCTTTAGGGGGCAGAGAGGAGACCCATCCAACTATAATGAAGATTTGATTTACATTGTTAAATTTTAATAGTGCTCAATCCACATACATGTCAATTGACATGCTACCATGGTGGATTTTGTTTTTTCTTATGTGATACAATGGTATATAGAAATTCTCTTGATTTTACTCTTTCCCCTTCAACAGTAAAACACACAAAAAAAATGTTCTAAGATGTGTGAACATGAATGTGAATTGGTACAAAATAAAGGTGAAGACAGTCAAATTTTCTCTAGTTACATATGCCAAACTGAGAAGGAATAAAAATCATCATATATTGGGCTCACAGACAGTTGGTAAATTGAGCAAGATCATAGTTCACCAGTGAAAGAGGAACTCTTTTAAGTAAAAGAGAAGTCCATTTAAGTGTCTGAACCTACGTATTGGTATCTTCTCTCTGCCTGCTCTGAAACGAGTTATTCCTTGCATGCCTGTTGTATGTACTTATATAGAAGACTCTGAATTTAGAAAATGAAATTGAAATTTGGAATGTGAAAATGAATGTGGACTAAGCAAAAGATCCTGGGAATCGTTAGTGTAGGTTTAAATATCCAGACACAAAAAATAGCAGAATTTCTGGCTTATTCTCCAGGAAGTCTTTCGTTACTTTATGACTCTAGCTTGCACTGTGGAAAAGTTAAAAGAAATTGTCACATGAAATTTTTATGCTGATTTCAGTAAAAATGAAGAGAAAACTATTGTATTGTCTAGTTTTGCATTATTGAAAAGTATGAAAGAAATTTCTCTCTATTCTGAGTTCTCGTAAAGGCTTTGGAACTTTTTCGTAAAATAACATCTTATGAAGAAAGAGAATTTTGTAATTTGATCTTGTACCCACTTTCCTTTGACTGCTAGGTAGCTCAGAGATGAACCACCCACATTGCAATTTATGCAAGATCTTACAACAGATGTTTCTGTGTTCCAACTTTGTTTCATTTGTTTGCTTGCTGTTCTTTTTATTTTATTCTTATTAATTTTTCCCTTTCCCCAATGCCCCCTTATTATTCATATTAATTTATATTTTTAAAAATTCTGTTCTTCTAGTCCTAATTGCATAAGCCACTTTAATTATGTTAGAATAATGTAAAATATAAAAAATACTAATTGAAACTAAAAGTGAACAAATAAAGTAGAAAACTTTCTTCCTCCTCTTGTCCCTTCCCCTGCCTGCTTGCTTCATGTTGCACATATTTTTATGTCATTGGAGGACTAATCGCTCTGATTTCATAAACTTGCTAAGGAGCAGAGAAATCCTTCCTGAAGCTGTTTGCTTAACTAGAATCACTAGTTACAGTCAGTTGTGTTGAACGTGTTCTGTATGAGACTGCCTGACTGAGACAAGTAGGGCAGAAATACACCCTAGAGAGCAAAACTTGCCTTTTACTCACTTAACAGCTCAAAAAGTGAATCTAACTTACAGGGTGTAACATATATTACCCTTCCCTTTTGACTGAACTATAAACTCTTGATAGGAAAACTTGTTGACTGTTGATAAAAGCCATCTGTAATGAAATACCAGATTTAATTTTCTATCTCTTTTACCTTTCTCTTCATCCTTCTATAAATGAACCAGCATGGGAAACAAAGATAGTTGTGAATCTTTGTAGTAATTCAGATAATAGCATAGTCAAGGCTACCTATGTAGTAGGAATTACTACTTATGTAGTAGGAATTTGAAATTTTCTATAATGGAAATAAGGGGTATTTTTTATATCCTAGCTAACAGAATATTGAAATCACTGAATTTGCCTAAGAAATTTATCTGGAACTTTTCACTCCTTAATCATTATTTTCTGAAAATTCACTGTCTATTTTATATGTATTGTGGTAAATGTGTGATTAGTAATGTTAGGGACTTGTGTTAATGTGATTGAATATTGAATACATATTACTTTGAAATAAGATAGTAGGTGTTTGTAGTGAAATTCTGTATCCTTGGCATAGTCTTACCTGCTTGGGTTTTTTGTTTGTTTTTTCTTTTCTGTTATTGATTTTATTGTCATTCTGTTTTACTGCGTTTTCTATTTCACAGCATTAGAACTTTATTCTACAAACTGAACCAGCATAATTTAAGCAATATGGTTTTAATATCTTCATATGATTATACCATAGTAAAAAGGTCTTTAAGAGTTCTTTGCATTAAACTTAAATTATATTATGTTCATAATAGGACATAAATTCATGATCTTCCAAATAAACATAGAACTTTAAAGATAAACAAGTTTTATAGATCTAAAAAATCTAGATATTTTATAGTTGTGACTTAATTTATCATTCTAATGGAGTTAGGTTTTTGTTTTATTTGCATAATTAATGTAAATTAACCCTCATTCACCTGTATTAGAAATTTCAGACAGCAAAACATGAGCAACTTGGGGGAAGGGAAACTAAGGCTAAGGAGATTTAATTTTCAAGTTAACAGTTTTTTTTAAATGCTCACAGTTGAGTATATATTTTAATTGTATATATCTAAAATGTATATATAAAATATATACATAATATATATAAAATATAATATACAATATATATTAAATTGTATATATAAAAGTATATCTCTAAAATGTTGTAGGGAATAAGTTTAACTTATATAAAATGATTCATAGAATTGTTTTTCAATGATTACTACATAAAATTCTGAAGTAGTCATTATGCAGTCAGTTATGCTTTAACAATTTTAATCTTAGTCTTTTATTATGACTGAGACATTTCTTTATCTACTTTCTTGAAGCAGTTGAAATTTAGACTTTTCTTTTCCAAGATTTTGAACAAATGTCTTCACTTGTTTTTTTAAAAATGTTAGTATTGTCTTGTTTTTACAGTTTATTTTCTGAAAGTAATTTTTGAAGCCTGCTTAAACTGTATCAGTTTTCAGGCATTCCTTATCATACACTGAGAGTTTGTGCTTCTCAGGAATAAAGGCTCCTTTAAAAAAAGAAAGACAGAATTTCTCTCTTTGTTGATTTTGATGTTAATAAAATTACAGGAAGAATGATTACTTGAGCCCTCTTGAGCCGTCAACCTTACCTGGCTTAGTTTTGTCACGTGAGCATTCATTTACTGGTGATCTAAGTGCTCCACCTGCCTTTCAGTTTGTTTACCAGGAAATCAAGATGTGTAAACTGCAGGAAGTACTATTTGACCCTCTCCGACAGTATCTCATTACAATAATTGCTAATCTCTGAATAAGACAGCCATGTTTTGTGAGTAACAGAGAGAGAGGGGTTGTGTTAGGTAGATTTTAGGTGTTTAAACAAATAGAGCATTGTAAATGCTAACTTGGATTATGCTTTCATGATAGCTTTTGATAAAAGACATATGGTGACCTTTGGGGTCAGCAAAGCTAGGACACAGTAGTAGGTATTCTTTCATGGCTTTTAACTGAAAAATATCACGGCTTGTTGTTTTGGAGTGCTGTCACTGCTCTGAATCGAAAGGATAATGGCTACTTCCTGATTAAACCCACTCTCCACAGTAAGCTGCTAATGTTATACTGTATGTTTTTCGCTTCTGTAAATGTAAGAATATTTGGTGTTTTCTTTATTTTATAATCATTGTTTTTTCATTGATAAACCTCTTATAAATATATCCTAAAGTTGAAGTTTACAATTAGAGAAGAAACTACTGTTTTAAGTTTGGAGGATTTTTTTTAAATGCAAAAGTATTTCTGGTTGGTATCTGATATGCAACCATATCATACACTTGCTGGAGATTTTGTTTAAAGAAATTACCTTTATTTAAAGATATTGAAATGGTAAATTATATTAAGCTGCCAATTTTTTGACATTCTAAGCACAATTTTAAAAATAACTTATTTAGTAAATCAGACTTATTTTTCAGAGTCGAATGGCTGAACTCTAATTTAATAAATTCATAATTCTGTTGATATGTTAATAATTATTTTAATTATTATATTAAATTATTGTTCCTAGATGAGTTAAAAGATTCTTGTGATGTAAATGTTAAGTGTTCAGAATATAAAAAGGAAATAATGACCTTCTTAGTTTTAATCCTAAAGCTGACAGTCATTCCATCTGTGGTCTTGGGACAATCATTTAAACTGCTTACCTCTGTTTTCTTGTCTACTATCCATATGAGTGCTTAGATAAAATGTGTATGTTCGTTTTTTCTCTATGGCAGAAGAAACTATAAGGAAAACGAACTTCATGATTGTTTTATAAAATGGAGAACTGATTCTGCAGATAGGAAAACACTGGGAGTCATAGTAGACAGATGAATGATACAAAAATTTTTTAGCTTTAAAATAAAGTGTTGCATTGGCCTTTTAATTTGAACAGAACTCTGTTTTATCCAACCCTTAATATAATGTTACCTAAGGAATATACATATTGTTGGATACCTGACTAAAATGAGAAATAGAAAGCTTAGGGTAGTTTAGTAAAAAGTCACAAATATAATTAAAATTATTTAACTTTTTCCTCAAAAGTCTTATTTCTGAAAATGAGATTGTTCAGAAGGAAGTGTGAATGTATATATTATAGGCCAGGTGAGTATAAGTGTTCTACGTAGCACATGTTTAATTGTGGTTATATGAGAGAAAACATTTTAAAATATCCTGAAGATGGACATAGAATCTAATATCTAAAAATACTTAAAAGTATTCTGCAATAATGTAATAAAATCCTTCTTATTGAGGGAATTAAGGCACTTGCTTTTGCAAAATGCTTACCAAGGTTATTTTAGGTAACTCAGTAATTTTTAATATAAATTCATGGTATATCCTAAAGAGATTATAAATATTATGTTTACTGAATAGCTTAGGTGGTCAAAGTAAAACTTTTCATAGTGTCTCTATTTTAATTTGTAGTAAGTAATGGATATCATTTATTAAGTGCTATGTGCAAACCTCTGGACTAAGACTATATTTAGTTTTCATGATAATCACATCAGGTACAAGTATCATTGTTGCTTCTATATTGTTGATAATGAAATAGTTGTGAAGAATTGACATAATCCAGTCAAAGATCTTTTGCTGCTAAATGCCAGTAAGAGACTAAAACCACTAACAGAATTTAGAATCCAGAAGTCAGCCTTCAGTCTCACACATTTAAGCATTATAATTATATTTTGAAGATAGTAAGGTGCTTATACCTTTGATTCAAATGGTTTTACTTTTCATTAATTTATCAAATATTAGAGAATACCTTCTGAGTATCAGGCATGGTAAGGAAGTGCAGGCAATAACACACTAAAAAGTAAAACCAGATTTCTTGTCTCCAAAAAATTGTACACTGGGATTCTGAGGCAGGACAGCCATCAGTTTGAGGCCAAGTTGGGCAACTTAGTGACTTAATGAGACCTTGTTTCAAAATAGAAATATTTAAAAAGGGCTTGGCATGCAGTTAAATGAAAAGGCTCTGGGTTCAGTTTCCAGGACTAGGGAGAAAAATCCTACAATGTAAGAAGAGGTAGAAAATTAAGAGACTGTAATACTATGATGTGGTAGCTGATACAATATGTGTAAGCATGCAGTGCTAAAGACAGCATAAAGAAGATCTGTCCTGTATATTTTTCATTTATGTATTTAATTTGTAGGTTTTGTGTGTTCTGGAGTCATGGCAAATACCAGTAAATAAAACTTTCAAAGGTTGCTACCTTTAAATATGCATTATAAGTAGAGATAAACATCGATAATAAGTATATAGCATTTTAGAAGGTGATACATGTTATGAAAAAAGGAACAAGAAGTGGGATAAAAAGTATCCAGTGGAGTTGGGTCTGGTGGCACATTCTTGTAATCCCAGTGTTTGAGAAACTGAGGCAAAAGGATCACCACCATCAAGGCCAGCCTGAATTACATAGCAAGACTCTGTCCCAAAAAAACAACAACTAAATAATTAAATAAATAAAAGTATATGATGAAAAAAGGTTCAGGGACTGAAGAAGGACTCACAAAGAAGATAATATTGAACAAAGACCAAAAAAGTTAGCTTTGTGGATACCTTTTTGGAAACACCTTCCAGGCAGAGAACATGGGTTAGAAGCATGACTGGTATGTCCTAGGAAGTGAATGGTATCCACTGAAACTGGAGTGAGAATGGAGAAGATACTTTCACAGGTAATGGATGGGAGGGTCATGTAGGGCCTTATAAACCACTTTATGGACTTGGAGGAGCCCTTGAAAGGCTTACAAGGATCTTCCAGTAGCTGTGTCGATAACATATTATATGGAGGCATGGACAAGTTAGAAAGCTGTTACAGTAACTTAAGTGAGAGAAGGTAGCGGTTTGGTGAAAGTTAAATTCTCAGTGTTTTTAAGATAAAACTAAACAGATCTCTTAATAGAATGCATGTAAGATAGATAAAAAAGAAGAGAATAGGTTGAAGTTTTTGTTTGAGCAACTAAAATGAGGATGTTGCCACCAAGTATGAGATAGAGAAGGATTGCAGGTGGAACAGGTTTGGGATAGGGATGGAGAATCAGGACTTTCTTTCTGGATGTAAAGTGTCTAACAGATGTACAGGTAGAGATATAGGAAGGCTTTACAGAAGAGAGAACAATCCAAAATGAGAATGAAGAATGAATTGGACTTAGCTAAAGAGATGGTTTATAATGAAATTCAAGAACATTTGCTATAAAACTTAAGTTAATCTTGGCATTATCTGCTTTACATATTTACTAAGTAAAATAACAACTATGCATCTGAGAAATAATAAAATTTATCTCAACTATTCTGGATGGTCAAGTTTTCAGAGTATTTCATTGACTATGAGTATACTCATGTATTCTCATGAGTTATATATCTCGGTGCTTATATATATATATATATGTATATATATATTAATTCTCAGCATAGCCTTGTAAAGTAAATAGTATTTCCCATTTTACATTGGATAAACAGGGTGTAAGAGAGATTAATACTTGCCTAAGATCACTGATATATTAGTTGAACCTAAGGACTGGATTCAAATTCAGGTCTTTGGAGTCCATTGATCATATTACTTATGTTAAAGAAAAAAAAAGTAGGCTAAAGTCAATAATTTTTTCAACTTTTGTTTGAGATCTCAAAAAATTGTCTTTTTGACCGTTAGTTTTCTGTCCTTCATTTTTGGTACTGGGAGTTAAACCTAGGGAGCCCTGAACTACACCTGCACCCTTTTTTCAGTTTTGTATTTTGAGACAGGGTCTCAAAATTGCATTAAGTTACCCAGGGTGACCTCAGACTTGCACTCTCCCTCCTCAGCCTCTTAAATAGCTGGAATTAACAGGCATGTAGCACTATACGCAGCTTCAACGTTAATTCCGTTTTAACACAGTAATACTCTTGAGGTATAAGATTTGTAGATTCTTTATTCACAGAGTTGGTCTTTTTAGAATTCCTCAGCTGCTTTCAGTGCAGTTACCTATTACAGACTTCCTTTACTCCTGGTTCCCACCGCCATGGATTGTATTTAATACATGCTTTAAAAATTACAGCTGCTATCATCATCTTCATTCCTTTTTCTGATAGGCTGTGACTATGGTAATCACAACTCAAGCTGCTTATGATCATGTGTAAATTATAAAACCTCAGAGATTAAATATGTAAGGACTTTCTAGTTAATAATGAGTTCTAAATAACTTGTGTTTTATCAACTCAGAGACCATTTTTGTTTTTCCTTCCCTTTTTTGGGTTTTGTGGGCAGATGAGTTTGCTAAATAGTCATGTTTCTGACTAAGAAAGTAAGGATCTCTAGGTGCCAGGGAGTATTTTTGTTGTAAAAATGAGCATAAGTTCCTCTTCAGGAGGGAATATAACTGTTCTTGAAGCAGGTTTTCTTTGGAGGCAACAGTGCTATTTGTGAAAAATTTTTGAAGTTTGCATCTAGAAAAAAAATAGTTATTTCTTAATCTTTATGTGAGTTAATAATGTTTATATTTATGACATGTTTTTAACATATACTTAACTGCTCAAACTGCAGTGAAGAAATATTTTTATAAAACCATATTTTACATGTAAAAACTTCGAATTAAACAAAGAACACAAAACCCTGCTGTAGATTAAAGGAGTCTGAAGTCAAAAAGTTCATTTTAAAGCATATCTTATGAAAGTGGGAATAAACTTCTTAGCCTTTATATTTCTATTCTGTAAGACTTTAATTCTGTTTTGATACATTTGTGAAATTTTATGCTTTTTTTCCAAAGGAACAAAATATTTTATTCATCCTTTGTATTCCTTTCTCTGAAATCGTTTATTACCATATCCTAAAGACTTCTCTCACATATATTTTAAGGTCACTGTAATCTTCAGTAAATTACTTAAGTAAACAAGAATTGTGGCTGGTCTCCACCATACAGTATGTCTTTTTATTATAAATTATGTGTACAGTTTTCACATTTTAATTATATATACTGAATATTTCTACTTGACCATAGAAAATATTACTGTATATGTTAAATTTTGTGTATTACTTGTCTACTTAAATATCTTTAAAAAAATTTGGTCAGTGTCTTGTCCAAACTTAAAAAAAAAAAGAAAACAGAAAAAAGTATTCAGCCTGAAATTCACTGTTTAAGGCATAGCATTATTGACTATTTTTAATAATTATAGTAAATTTAATGTTATATCTTTGATTAATTAGAATGCCCAGGGAATAGCATTTTGATTTATTTTTCCTGAGTTGCTTTTTCGTAACATTTGTTACTGAAAATTTTAATTTATCTGTACATATATAAAACTGAATTGCTTAATGTTGATTTGCAGAGGTAGGGTGTTAACTAGATAATGCTTTGAGCTATAGCTAATCTATTTTGGCCAAATAAGTATAAACAGATATTTAAATGGGTGTTGATTGATAAATCAAGCAACTAATCTAGTTTTGTAAACAAAGTATAATCAAATATTCAGTGTTACAGTAATTCAAAATCACCAAAATATCAATAGGAGGATAAGATTAATTGCAAAGTGATAAAACAAGTAAAATACTATGAGTTGACAGTAAGGGAATGGTCACTAGAATGATTAGGCTCTTTTAAGGAACCATGGAAAGATCTTTAAGCATTGAAAGATTTCAAAAATTGATTTAAAAAATAGACTTATTAAGATATTATTCACATATCATATAGTCCAGCAATTTAAAGTACATAATTCAATAGTTTTTGGTATATTATCCAGTAGTTTTTGGTATAAAAATGTATATATAACAATATATATCATAATTTTCCATAACCAATATATATCATAATTTGCGATTTTCCCTCCTCTCCCCTGTCACTCCCTCCATATTTCTCCCTCTGCCTTCTCTCTTTTTTTCTCTGTTCTTCCTTCTGTCTAATCTAGGGCCTTGTGCATGCTAGGCAAGTGCTCTACCACTGAATTTACCCCCAGACCCAGTTTTGAGCATTTCATGTGTACAATTCGGTGATACTATATTCATAAGTGTTGTGCAAGCATCACCTCTGAGTTTTTCCAAATGTTTTTTATTATCCAAACAGAAATTCTGTAATTATTAATCAGTAACTCCCCATTTCCCCTACTTCCCAGCCCCTGGTAACCTCAAGTCTTTTCTGCCCCTATAAATTTCTCATAAATAGAATCATACTCTCTCTCTCTCGCTCACTCACTCACTCACTTGCTTGCTCTTTCTTTGGTCAGCCTTATTTCACTTAAAAAGTTGTCAGCATTCAAAACTGCTGTAGCATGTTTTAGAAACTCTGCTTTTTATGGCTCACTTACATATATGCATAAAAATTATGTATATCACATTTATCTACTTGTCTGTTGATGAAAGTATAGATCTGTAAATATGTTTTCAAGTCTCTACTTTGAATTCATGTGCTAACCTTTATGTTTAGCTTTTTGAGGACTACCAAACTGTTTTTCATGGAAGCTAAATCAAGCATTAATTTGTTATAAAGTATATTTTTTCTTTATATAAAGCACATAAAAACTTAGGCTGAATGAATATTAGCTTCAGTATTTATCAGATCTTTTTAAAAAAGGAAAAAGAATATGTGTGTATAGAAAGAGCTACTCCTTAAAGTCACTTTGCAAGAAACAAGCTTTCTGGCTGTATGTAACCCAGTTTTGCTGTGACATTTTCAATAACGGTCATACATGGTTACTGTATTTGGATTTCTCATTCTCTACAAACTCGGTTATCAAAGAATTGGTATTGATGTTTTCACAGTTCATTTAACTTACTGTATTTCTGTCCATTTTTAAAATACTTATTTTTTGTTGACCCCTTGTATTATAAAGGGAAATCACTCAATTATATCTAAATGGAAAATATTCTCAATAAAGTCTTAATTTTTTTTAATATGAATAGAGTTTCCTTCATATATAGTCTCATTTTATATACGTCTGAGGAAGAAAACTATAGAAATTTCAGTTGACATTTTTTGTGGTAACTCTTAAGAATATAAATTCAGGAAGGCAGTATGAATTAGGAGAAAAACATTTACCTCTTGTCATAGGAAAGCAAAGGATTACTTGTATGTGAGGGAACACTAAACCAAAAGGCAGGGCGTATACACTGGCTTGGTAGATCATAGGACCCAGGGAATGGGCAGCAATATTGGAATAGTGAAATTTTTATAAATTTCTCTAAGAGAGATCACAAATCCAAACAATAATGAATTATACTTGTGGAAGCAATATAAAAGTAGACAATACTAAGATATAAACAGTCATTCTGATGACAGTGTTGTTTAGGACATCAATAATTTCTGGAAAAAAAAGATTAATTAGAAATTTTCTTTATATTTCTCATCAAGGAGTATACATGAGAATA
>RJWT010021608.1:0-17412 GCA_004365215.1 Cuniculus paca | reverse complement strand
TTTGTTTTTTTTTTTTTTAACACTGTTTCAAAGTCATGTTCCATGTTCATTGCTTTGTTTTGATTGACTTTACTCTGTTTTGTTTTGTTTGGTTGTATTCTTTTCAAATTAAAAAATAATAAAAAAATATTCTTGACCAAAATATTTTTATCTATTACTTTAATGGTAAGATTAAAAAAGGAGTGGTGAGCACAATTTTGAAAAGACGAAAAAAATTAAGGTTTATGTCTGATTAAGGACATGAAAGGCAGAAAGTCTCTTCAAAATAAAAAAACCAATCAGCATCGTTTTAATTCAAACCTAATTTAACTTGAAAAACATCTGTTTTATTGTACTAATTGTAATCTCAATGTGACAGTTTAAATTTTATTTCATAGAAGAACCTTTTTGAATAAGAGCATAAGAAAATCAACTCTTTTTTTCTGTTTTGTATTTCTCGCTTAATAATACTGGTAGTAAAATCATTAACCACTGTTCCAGCTAGACACACATGCAATTCCTACTGTAGAATATAGATGTCCAGTAAAGAGTACATTGTTTTCTTCTTCGCCTCACTGACAATTTCCAGTGCATTATGTATTATCTATATTTAAACACTGATAATGATTCGAATATCATTCAAAAATACTTAATATTAGTGTTTCAAAAAGCAATTTGCCTTGCCCTTTCCACATTACTAATATGCTTGTTTAGAGTTTCTCTCTTATATTTGAAGTTTTGCACATTATAGTTCAATTCATAGATCAAATTTAATGTTATTTTAGCGATACCTTATTCTAATACCATTTTATGGGATGTTAGTAGAAATATTTTAATAAAAGCACAATGGTAAGACTATAACCAAGGTAGGGCAATACTGGAAGATGCACAGTTCTAGTGAGAACCCAGCCATGGAAGAAGATGAAGCTACATATTAAAAGAAAGCAGTTAAATGTTAAGTAGAGGAATGACAGAGGTGAGAGGCACATTTAAATGGAGACAGGCAGTTTGTCTAAATATGGCTAATATTAAGTACAGGTGATTATAGCATTTGAAATTGAAATTAAAAATAATCTCTGATTCACTTATTTTAAAATTGACAAATCCTTTCAGCTGCATATTTCAGCAGGTGTTAGTGCAGTTGGAACAACAAGCATATCCAGTGATTTAAAAATAACATTCACGGGTGTCACCTGATGTCACTCCAGATAAGAAATGATGTTCCCAATCAGGGAGAACACTCTGGTATTCATCCTGACACCACCTAAACCTGTGCTACATATTTATATCATGAATTTTAAAATAATCTTTTGGATCTTGAACATATTAAATAGATTAAGCTTTCTGAAAGTTGGAAACACAGAAAAGAAATGAAACACTTTCGTTTTAGAAAGTGTATGTGTGTACAGAGCTCCTTTTAGATGATTGGGTTTAAAGAAAATAAAGATGCTTTGACTTTTTCCCTCCAAAATAGTATGAACTGGGTCAAACATTCATGCAAAAGTTATAACTTCTTGTTCTCCAAAAAGATATTGAAGATCTACAATTTTAGACTTCTCAAGTATGCTGCTTCTTAAATATTGGTTCATTTGGGGGAAGGAAGGAAGCATTTAATAATACACTCAGTCAAGCACTGTGTTAGATACTTTGTGAGCATTTACTTCTCTCATTAAAAGTTCTGTGAGGAGGGTATTTTATCTATTTCATAGATTAAGTAACTTAAGTCCTGATAGGTTAAGTTGATTTCCCAAGAGCAAAAGAAAACGGAAACAAACAAAAAAAGAATCCAGATATATCATATACAGGTACAGATTCTCTGTGATGACTATGATTATTATGTATATGTAGATTGTATCAATAAATTTTAAAAAAGGAAATGAGGATTCTCTAGAAGCCAAGCTTTTCTATTTATGTACTTAAATATCTCTGTAAAGGCTGTTTTACAACTTTTAGTTGGAAAGAAGTGATGAACTAATTGTAAAAATGTGTTAATGTTACTTCCCTTCACCTCTCCTTGTAAATATATACATCGTTTGTAAATAAAGTATAAGAATTCATAACTGAATTTATTATTACTACTAATCTTACAGATTTGGTTTCTTCAGTCACCTACAAAAATAATATAAAAAAAAAACTTCCTTGAAACATATTGCAAACTACCATCAATTTTCATTAAGCTGAACATGGACAAATGCTGTAAATTAGAGTAGCACCAGTATTGTATTGCCCCAGATGGTTGAATGGATCATAAGTGAGCACTTGATAGTGCCTTCAAGCAATTCTGTATAAGAAATACAATTGACAGGATTAGAGTGCATAAAGCACAAAATGAAAGATGGGAGATAAGCTTGAAATTTGTAGCAATAAACTATAACACTGTGAAGATTTAATAAATGTTCTACCATCTCTCACCTCCAAAATTCATGGAAATCTAGAAGAAAATAGAAATTGGAAGGGTATGTTATCTGAGAAATGTCTAGAATTGTTAAAATTATGTTTTACAAGATTTGAAAGAAATGAGAGACATTGACGATATTAAGTCACAAGAAGCAGCTGTCCATTATTTATGTAGATAATCATTTTGATTAATTGAACTTTGAATACCCAGGTTTTGTAACTCTTGGCATTTGTATAGCTCTAACTATTTATACCATTGCATATTGCAGAAATATTTTAATGAGTAGCAACTATAATTAGTATAATTAGTGAATTCTCTTTGCATAAAAAGGTGAAAATAAAACAGTGAAAATATAATTTTCACTATTAAGTGTTATAATTAGAAATATTTTCTCAAGATTTAGATTGATATTTATTAGTTACACTATATAATTTAATTTTTCTGAAATATATTGCATCATTTCATTGAGAATACATGAGTTATAATAAAGTATTGCATAATGTTAAGATTATTAATGAACTAAAATTAATATATATTTACATACAATATTAAGTAATTTTTCATGAAAGGTCAGAGGAATTAAAAATTGTAAACAAGAGAGGTCATATGGACATGTTTGCCAATGCTTATTTGGATAAATTCATAATTTAAGCATAGCAAACTTCATTAATATTGATATAGAATTAAAATTAAGGTAATAAAGTATCAGAAAATGAATGTTATTATAAATTCATGTAATAGTGAGAGACAAAGGATGTGAACACTTTAGAATTAAGCATAATTTAATTCACACACACAGCATTCATTCAGACTTAAAAAATTATTATAATTTACAATTGAAAGTGGAATTGTTTTAGAAATTATTAAAACCATTTCACCTAGAGTAATGAATTAAATGAGTGGAAATTTTACTATAAATAGAAACAACTAGTCTTTCCCTGTGTGAAAATATAATGCTTAAGAGTAACAATTTATTAGCATTTATTTAAAACAGAAAAATCATAGTCTTTAAGAAAATTATTTGTGTATATTTAGTGTTATCTATTTCCTTATAAATGTAATACTTCTGAATTATATAAAACTGTCTTTTTTTTCAGTGTTTAGAAAAATCAGAAATGGTCATTAATTACCAACATGCATATAATGGGAGACTGAAATATTAACCATAATGATCATAGAATGTTATTACATTTTAGATTAGTATGTTGAAACTGGTGATAAGAAATTACACCTACTTAAACATTTATATGATGTTTAAATGCTGGACATTAATTTTCTCTTTAAAAAAGCTGAGTATTTGGAAATTAGTTGTTCACTGTGTTTCCACTAATCGAACATTTAAAATGTTACATCAAAAGCAAATGTTGTTTGAAATTTATTATTTATTTCATGCATTTAGTCATTTGGCAGTCAAAATGAATGTATTTTATTTGTTATATAATAACTGGTTTAAGAAATAAAGCAATAGATTATGCAAGATGAAATGTATTAGTTTTCTCAAATAATGTAAAAGTGGTAATTGCGTGCTACTTGATGCAGCTATGTTGTCAGTTGAAAATGAGTCATATTCAAGTAGCTTAGCCAAATCTACTGTTAGAGCAACATAAAAATAGCTTAGAGATGAAAAAGAACATCATTTGAAATTGTACACTTTCTAAAATGGTAATAAAAGATCTTAATGCATAAGCAAGGAACCAAATTATGATTCAACATTTCTCATGCAGTCATTTCTACTATTTCCAGGTCTTCTTTCCTAATTGCTGAGGGCGTCAACCAGGTGTTTAAATTATATCATCACATTTTAAGCTCTGAATGGTACAGGCAATGCTTTGAGATGATTAAAAAATAATATCATAGACAAGATAGCTATATATTTACATATATACCTATATATTAGACATAGACATACATGTATATATTATAATATACTTTGATATTTATCCAAAATTGCGTTTTGTTGCAGGGATGAAAATTTCTCAAAGAATAGGCATTCTGAATTATTACTGATAAACAGGGCTATAACTTAGCTACTACAACTGACTAAAATAATACAGTCAATCTTACCTCATAGTTGAAACTCACCAAAAATATTCTTTAAAGTCGAAAAGCAATGACTGACATATTATGGAGATAATTATGTAAAATGTGAGATTATTTTGTATAAACCTTGAAGATTTACCCCAAAAGCAATTTGAAAGAGAAGAACATAGAATGCACAGAAGGTACCACAGCAATTATTCAGATTACCAATGCAAAAAAATAACATGATATAGATTGTACTGAAAGGAGTAGTATTTTCCAACACTCACATGCAAATAGTACATGCATACAATGTCTCCTAATGTGAGAGCTTTTAATTTTGCTTTGTTTTTGTTTTTATCTATTTACTTGCTGAATAAAATTTAATGGGTCAAGAAGCTCAGATACATGTGAATATAATGCCCGAGGAAATAAACTCCAGAAATATACTGCCCTTGTCATAACCTAACATATTCACTTCAAAACTGCTCAATTCAAACTAGAGCTGAACTTGCTATGTCTTATTGCTACCAACAGTAATTTTAGGTAACTGTCACTTTAAAAGTACCCATCAACTACCTAAATATACATTATTTTTATATAAAAACCCTGGTATCTTCTTTCAGCATATATTTCAAAGAGAGCTAATACAGTGAATAAGCCTTAAAAGCAACTACATTTCCCTGTTATGCTACTGTGAAAGAAAATTGTAGTCATTAGTCAAAAAAGTGAATAAAATTGGTTATATGCTACATAGTGACCTTGATATTGATTTTTAAAAATATTCTTATAACCTGCATGATACCAAAACAACTACTGTTTCACAACCTCACCTCTATAAAGAAACTATTTTCCATTTGAAAAGCATTACACACTTGACAGTTAAAGAAAGAGCACATTGGCCAAGAACATTTTAGTAGCTGGGTTTATAATGGAGGGAGAGACATGATATTATGGTAATACAGCTACTTACAATTTGAGGCACCTTGATTCTTTTCAATTTATCTTAAGCTTCTTAGTATTTTGAATAAATGAGTGTGTATATGGAATAGTATTAACCAGTTTGAAATATTAATAATTATATTAGAGATTGATACAATCAGCATTGTATTTTTTCTTTAGTCACAGATTTTAATTAACATGTTTTAATGTATGCACTTACTTTCTACACCTTTGAAATACACTAGAAATCTACAGAAGTTTTCTAACAAAATACTCCTTTTTTTTTTACTTTATTGCCAATGAGCCTCAGGCAATTTCTAGGTAGTTTTTAGTTTCTGAGGTTTCAACTGAGAAGATGTGCCAATTAGTTCCAATTTTGATGATGGTATTCATGATGTGGTCTCTAATGTAACATTATTTTTTGGAGGAAATTTGGTGACATGTTTCCTCAGGATACAGACAAAGACCAATATATGCTAAACTCTACACCACTGTCTAAATGTGACATGGTCTGTCAATGGCAACACATTTAAATCGGAAGTAAAATCTCAATCCTTTTTATGTTTTGCTCTGTAATATCAAATACACAGTTCAAATCTTTGAAAATATGTTGGTCTTTGACAATTTGAACACTGAAGTTTTATGTTTATAATCTCATTAGAGTAGTTACTGGTCATAAGGAAAATAATAGTCATATTATTTTAATCATTAGAGGTTAAATGATATCTAGAATATTGTGTTTGTCATTGAGTCTGTATTTTGAGAAAAATTGGTGACTATAAGACAATGATCAGAATAGTGAAAGAATCTAGAATCATTTTCAGAAAAATGACCAGGGTTACTTAAAAGTTTGAAGTTAGGTCAGAAAGATTGTTTTAAAACATTGAACACATTGTCCTTGGAATAGATACTCTAAACTTGAGTCTTTGACAACCAAGAAAGAATTAAGATCAGTGGACAAAGTTACTTGGAAATTTAATATGAGATACAATTCCTTAAAAATTATCACTATTTCAAATAAAAATGTTTTATCCTTGTTATATGTCATAAAGAGAACAAATCTAACTTCCTGAAAGATTACAGAAAAATTCATGACTGAGTAAAGAACTGGAGGAGAATATTTCCAGACTTGGGGTGTCATTTTGATGTTCTGTGAATTTAAGAAAATAATTTTTCATAATGATGAACTTTTTCTAAATGTTTCAGTGTTCCACATGTTCAAGATGGGAATCTATTAGATTGTGTTGTACAAAATTCCCAGTTTTGTAGGTTCAAGATGGTTGAGTCACAGTAATTTCATATGATTATCTGCATTCATAGCTCTCTAAGACTAATCTCTGAAACACGATATAAATGAGGAAGAAAAAATGGATCTCAGAATTTGCTCTCCTAGTACAGTTGAAATTTAACTCGGGAGATATATGTGTTCCATAATTAGTTGTTTTGGCCATAAAATATAAAAATAAATTAAGCTAATTGCCAACATTCAAACTTCCTTCTCCATAATTTCTCAAACTATGTTGCTTTGATAGAGAAACAAACAGAAACAAAACAAAGAAAAAATCAGATGAGCTAACACTCGTAAAACTCTGAAAACTGGAAAGTACTAAGGCATTTATGCTGTATCTTTATGGTTCCCAGTTTTTACGTAATTATAAAAAGAGTACGACAAATCGATTTCTTAGGGTATTATGATGTAAATCATATAAGGAAAATAAAAGTCAAACAAAAGGAAAATGAGAGAAAAGAGTTAATAGTAAGTAGTGATAACCACTGGAAACATCAGTTACAGTATCTGCACTCAGAGACAACTGTCACTAATTCTATAAATGACCCTAAGCAGTCTTGAAATTTCTCATAACCTAAATTAGCTCATCTATAACATGAATGGGTTGGACTAATTGACCTCTAGACACATTTTTATGTGTAAAATTTTATCACTGAATCTATCCTGGGAGCGTACTACAGAATCTTAATGCTGCCCTGGAAGAAAACGTAACTGGAAAATCAACATGACCAAGTTAATGGTAAAAATATATGTATTTTAGAAACTAAAATTGTTATTGATGGAGTTAGTCCCCTAGAGAAAAAATATAATGTTTTTTGGTTTTTATTTTTGTATTTTGATTCAGTTCTTTGCATATAGTTGGTTTGAAGGTCAGTTTGTTCACCTGTTGTTTTCATTACCTTAGCTGACTTGAGAATGATGCTACGGGAATTAAGTGACCTGTGATCCAAACTGTTGCTCGAGAAATCCATCACTGTGTTTGATGTGAAGGGCTATTGTTTTTATCGCTGCTTTAAGCCAATGACTAAAAAAGCCAGGGATGTTAAAGCAGGTTCTTTTGGAGAAGATATATGACTCTGACCTAAAGTATACCAGATGGCCTGGTGAAAAACTCTGGGAATTGGACTGCATTTTGACATACTTCAACTCACGTTTCTTCCTTTCCTTTTCACTCAACTTGTCTCCCAGTCTCATGGTTTCCTTCTATTGCTTTCCACCTCTTTAAAGAATGCATGCATTTCCACTAACAGATTTCTTGCACATGCAGCGCTATCTTGGCATTCACTTCTAGGGCAACCTAGAAGAATACAATGCATACTTGTTTACATTTTTTTTTCCGGATTACTCATCTGTAATTTGGAGGTAATACTTAACTTACTTGGTGGTTATGGATAGTGTTGTTATTTACTGCTATGATCTGGTTAAACTGAGTTAGTCATGATAATTTTAGGCCTCATCACTTTTGTTCAGATTATGCCTTGAACCTAAATTTCTCTTTCCATCTATACATATTTATTTAGCACCAGTCTTAGTAGAATCATAATTAACAGCATTTTACCAAATATATTTCAAATGGATATAATATTTTTCTCTCCAGGACTACTATTCAACTTTAAGTGTTTTCTTTGGAATGATCATTATGTTTATTTGAAACTATAAGTGTTATGAGACAAAGCTGTTTCTCTTATACTCCTTGAACTCTGGCATTCTGGTTACTCAATAGCTGTCACTACATTAACACAAATAAAAATATATTATAATTGATTACCAGAATTCAATCACATTAAGTAGAAATTGGTCATAGAAAAAGTTTGACATATTTATCAAGTATGGTGAGAGGCCCTTTATAGGCCATTTATAAATATATACTCTATTTATTGCAATAGATGCTCTGTGGAAATGATATTGACACTGAGCTAAGTCTGTTCTAAAACTGAATGCTGTATTTGTTATATGAAAGATTCATAGTTGTCCTATATCTTTTACCATTGTTACTTACTAGTCATGTGTCCTATCCTCCTACAAACAGTAGCTTCATTATTCTGTAGGATCTCTGCAATATAACTCATGAGAAAAACATTTGATTCTTAGAAAATAATGACTTTCCAGTATTTAAACTATGATCAGTAACTCTAAAGCTGTGAAATCAACGTACTGGCACTAGTAGTGTTTAAAGAATAAACATCTAGTGGGGAGATCTCCTCACTACTCTGGCTCTGGCATATTCCATTCAAATTATACTAAGGGAATAGATATGCCATTTAAAAATATACAGAATTAATTCACACGGGAAGCATATTATGAAGAGTCTTTGACACAAATATATGGTTTTAAACTTCAGAATTTGGGTATTTGTTTTAAACATGCTAATTTCATTATTTGAATGAACATGAATTCTTATACTATGAAACACAGAAGAATGAAAATACAAAATGTATTCAGTAGCTAAGCCTAAATGACACTGTCTCAGATTATCCATGGTTCTTATTCCCTCCATTAGTGCAAGTAATCGAGTATTTGAATTTGAAAGTGTAACTTCATCTCATTGTTCCATTATAGGTAATAAAAGTGACCTATATGAGGATATTAGATTAGTTATTTTACTTAGTATTCACCTTGTGCTTAGACGGTGTGAAATTGTTAACGCCTTCAAATTAAGTCATTATCCAGTTATGAAACAAATAGACTTGTGCTTAAAAAGCTTAACTAAGCAGGTGCAGAGAGAAAGGAGCATCTCTACCAAATGCTTCAGGAGACCCTTTTTACGGCTGTTCTTTATTTTTTACGTCTCATTAACATCAAAATTATCTGTCACGTTCTGTGCATGTGAGGGAAAATGAGAGAAATTAAGCATTCTGCATCATTTCAAAAATGTTTCAAATACAATAAAACATTGGGATTTTTATTTCTTTGTTTTTAAACAATTTACAGCCTGGCATCCCTTCGATGCTTCCCATTGCTGATGAATTGCTACAGGATGAACACTATAGAGTAGTATATTACTTTTCTAGAGCACAGTAGTGAAATACCTGTTTTATTTTTTACAGAAATACATTTTTTTAACCATTTTGGAGTCTAGGAGTCCAAGGTTGAGGTGTTGGCCAAATTTTTTACCCTGAAATATTGTCCTTGCATTGTACATAGTTCTTTGTCACTGTGTGCTCATAGGACTGCTCCTTGTCGGATGTTTTTCCTGTGTCCTTATAAGCTCTTTTTATAAGAATATTAGTCACTGTGAATTGGAGCCTATCAGTACTGTCTTTTTGGTAGTTTTACCTTGACACTTTAAACACTATTTTCACATACATATTTAGAGATATTGTGGATTAGAATTTCAACATTTGAATTTCAAGGAAATGTAATACACCTTACAAAAAGTTAGGATAATTTTATTTCCATGTAGTACATATATTTTTTTCTTCTTTGCAACAATTTTCTTTATTCACATGCTGGGGATGTTCCACTGTGAAAGTTGCTATGGTATTGATAAATTGACTCTTTAGATCTCCACTGATACTTGCTTTCTAAATGTTAAAGAGCTCTGCAGAATATATTTATACATAGAGGAAATCAAGTAGAAAGCAAATAGTGAATGCCTAAAAGAGAAAGAAAGAATATGGAGTTGAGGTGGGGGCAAATAGAAGCAAAAATCCCTAAGATAGTAAAGTCAGTATTACTCTTCTAAAGCTCTACAAAAGGTACCCTAAGTTAAAATATTATTTTTAGGAGTTTATTGACCAAGTTTGTTTTTTAAAAAGGGAGTAAAGATGAGTAGCTTTTGTTACTTATTGAGTCTATTTTTTTTAAAGAAAGAAAATAAGCCATTTAAAAGATTATAATATTTAGAGGATTTATTATTTAAATATGATCATGTAAACATAATTATTTCTCAAGCTTACCCTATTTTATTTCACTTCAAGTTGTTTTGTTTGACGGACTTGATTAAATAATTCTGTATATTTGATCATAGAATGTTGTTATCGGTCACTGCATTACAAAGCCACTAATAGATGTTACTTTTTTCAACCTACCAGAGAAAAGATTAAGCATATCTGATTTTGAGGAGCTCAGAAATATTCTAGAAAGTAATGAAGCAGGACTTCATGAAGATTATTTACCTAGTCAAAACCCATGTAGCCTTTTAAAATAATTTTCTCGGAAGATACATTTATTTTAACCTGTAATATGGGTTGTCAAGTTTTTCAAGTCCGTTGTAATATTTTTTTAAGAAATATGAAAAAAATGACAAGCCACAGAAAATATTTCTGAAATACATGTCTGATAATTGGTATTTATCCAAATATAAAACAATAATTCTTAAATTCAACAATAAGGAAATAAATGATCCCACTAAAATTAAATAAATAATTTGAATAGACATCTCAACAGAAAGGATACACAGATAGAAAATAAACATATGAAAAGATGCTCAACATCATATCATCAGGAAATTGCAAATTACAACAAGATACTACAAGCTTTTTAAAATGGTTAAAATCCAAAAACACTAAACGGGTTGACAAAGAGGTAAAACAAAAGGAATTCTCATTCATTGCATGAAAAACAGTTCAGCCACACTGGGAAGAATCCATCTGTCTTAAGGAGCTAACCATAAACTTATTGCACAATTTGGTGATCACATTATTAAATATTAAAAGAAGGTGAAAACTTAAGTCCACACAAAAACCTACAACCAACATTATTGCAGCTTTATGTGTCATAGGCAAACATGAGAAGAAACAAAACTGACTTTCAGCATTTGGGTGTAAACAAACTGTGGTATACCCATATAATAGAGTATTATTCTGTGATAAAAGGAAATGTGCTATCAACACACAAAAAGACATGGTGGAAATTCAAAAGCATTTAGCTAAATGAAGAAGTGAGTCTTAAAAAGCTACATATTTTATATGGTTCCAACTGTGTGACATTCTGGATAAGACATTCTGAATGAATAGGCAGAGCATATATCCCTGGAGGTCCCTGGTACTATTCAGTATAGTGCTGTAATGGTGAATAAAGGATATTATGAATTTGTCAACAACCATACACCTTTATAAAACAGAGTCAAACCTAAATAAACTGTGGTCATTTATTAATGATTTTCTATCAGTGTTGGTTCATTCTTTCAAACTAATGTGTATAATAACAGAAGGTGTTAATAATAGAAACTCTAGGGAGCAGTTATATAAAATTTTTAAAGTTTTCCGTGTAAGTTTTCTAAAACCCTAAAGCTTTCTAAAATTTCTATGAAATGTAATAGTAAAAACATTGTTGTAGTCTATTTTTCTTCGTGATGAAATTTTTCCATTGATTTATGTATAGTGTGTATTCTAAGTGAAAGTAGACTAATTTTACTGAAATTCATAAGTATGGAGATTTATTCTTTATTTTTATTTTATTTACAGTGATTCTTGAAAACTAAGGCTAGAAGTTAAGTGTGCAGTACTGTAGATATTTTTCTGAAAAATACTACTGATTGTATTATTGGATTCTGACATGTTGCACGAAATATATTGTAAATCAAATTAGAAAACTTTCTTAGACTGTTAGTAATTAAGCCCTCCTTTAACAAATGATTCAAAATACTAATTCAATGTTAGACATATTTATCCACTATAACATTGTATTTATTTTTATAAATATAGCAAGAATTATTACTACTCTAATCAAATCAATCAACAATTAATATCGGCTGCATTTATTCAGCACTTATTTATCCCAAGTCCAGTTGTGAAATTCTCATGGATTATTTCAGTTAATTCTCAAATTTTATCATTTAATTAAACAGTACTATTTTTCCTATTTTAAAAACAAGGTACATAAGTTGCACAAAAATTGATGCTTCCCCATTTTCCACAGATAGTTAAGTCATGGAGTAAGAACTTGAACTTTGATTACAGACCCTTAGACTTAACATTCAACTATTGCATTATTCTGCCTTCCAATATAGAACATTTCAACAACTTTTTATCCTTAGTTAAAAAGCTTACATATTGAGAAAAAATTCCTGTGAGTGTAAAGAGTTAAATGAGTAGATAGTATAGAGGAAAGTTAGTAGAATTTAAAACTGTAAGTCTGGAAGTCCACATCTGCAGCACATTGGATGCACATAAATAAATCTGTTGATCTCCAAATTTCATTTCACTCAGTTATATAAAGGGAATAATTATCATCCCTGTTTCACTAAAGATTTATGAGAGTTAGATAAGATGATACGTAGATTAAACATTTTGTAAACTGTGAAACTATAAAATATAATGGTTAGTAAATATAGGTTTTTGATTGTAATTCACATGATCTACATTTTTGCTATATAAAGTAGAACATTCAGTTTTGTGTTAGTACAGACATGTTCACAAAAAAAGTATTAAACTTTTAACCTCATTGGTTAAAAGTGATGGAAAGTGATTTTAAGTTTCCTTACAAAATATGACAGCCTTAACTCAAGAGCTTATGTGGGAGAACTCTGTGTGGTGAACTGGACACGGTAGAAATCTCTTTTTACACGTTCTGAACCTCAATTACTTGGTCTGCTTTATTTTCTCCTCCTCTCCTTCCTTCTTCCCCTCTTTTCTTTGCACTCTCTCAACTCTACCCCTCTTCACATCCTTGTCATTAGATTTTATCTTAAATTTTTAATTAGATAAATGAAGATAGAGGGAAAATATCTGAATTTAAAAGCTAAGTTTGATTTCATCCCTTTATGTAGATGTCATTTGATTTTTTCTTTTTGTTTTTTGTTTTTTTTTGTGCCGGGGATTGAACTCAATGACCTCGCGCTTGCCAAGCAGGCACTTCTGTCACTGAGCTAAATCCTCAGCTGCCATTTGATATTTCTACTGTGTAGTAAGGTTGAATAGATCCTAACCTCAATAATTTTCTATATTGCCTTTTGATCAGCTCTATCACACATTTTTGAAGTTTGAGAGACATTTAGCCTCCTGAGATGTTCATGCTTTGGAATTTTTGAATTGGTTAACAAATTAGTACTATAACCCAAAATTCTCATTATATGTAATTCTGTGCAATATCAAAAAAATCTTACATGCCATGCCGTTAAAATTAGTTATAAGGAATCATTTGTATTTTGATGCAAAAATTATTTATTTCATGAATGATAAGTTGCAAAGCACAAAAGTAATGTACTATTGAAAACAATTCATCTTATTGGTTTTATTTTGGAATTGACAAGAAATTTACTTTGTTCTTAATCTAATTTTTTGAATAAATTTTTCTAAGAAATTACTTTAAGACTTTAATTGTAATTTCATTTTAGGTATGTATTGTTTTTACGTGTCACCTCATTTATGATAAAATTTATTTCTAAGAAGCTTTGAAATCATTTTACAGATTTTTTTTGTTTTTCCTTCATTTTGCTTTTATATTTACCTTTTTAAACCCTTCTCAATTTATATTTTCTGTCACATTTCTGGTTGTTAATTAATGATGTAAAACAATATGGTGTATTTTTAAATGTTCATCACTTTGGCAATCATCCTAGGAGCTCATCTCCTGCTCTATAAATTTGTCAAATTCTCTTGGCATATCCTGTAAATGAGCTTTCTAGTTACATCAGATTGTATCTCTACCCTCTTCTTACCCTTTTGAAATCTGTCTGGCATAAAGAAGACTCTATTATTTGTCATCTCAATTTTTCTCAGGATAGATGATGTCATTCCCAAGGGGTTGTTGCTGATACAAATGCATACTTTTCAGAATTTCCTTAACTAATTTTCATCTGTTCCACTAAAGTACTTCCCTCCCACTCTAGTCTTCCCCATAAAAAAATCACTTTCCTCACTTCCGGGTTTTCTATATATCTTCATATTAATTGTCAAAATTATTGACGTTACTCAATTTTCTAGTATCTCTTAGATTATAGTTGGGGGAGATTAAGAAGTGTATTCTAAGGCTCAGACTGTAGCTGAAGAATAGAGGACTTTTGTAGTATACATGAGGTGCTGGGTACAATCCTCTGTCCTTTGCAACAACAGAGATAGAGAGAAAGAAAAAGAAAGAGAAGAGAGGGAGGGAGGGAGAGGAAGAGGAGGTAGGGAGAAGGAGAGAGAGAAAGAGAAAGAGGAAAAAGGGAAATGCATTCTAGACAGCAAAGGAAACAATAAGCAAGGAAACAATTGAATAATACAGTTTGAGTAAACAATTTTTGCTGCAGATATTTTTCATATCAAAATAATTACATATAAAAAGTTTCACTTGCATATTTTCTGTGGTTTTAAGGACCAGGTGGGCTTGGAGTTAATTGCAAAGAATAAAAATAGATATTGTTGTTTATCATTTAATTGTGTTTATAATCTAGTTTTGAGTCAGAGCAAGGAATCAGAGTTAAAATGTATTTTAATAGTATCATTGCTATATTGTATACATAATTTGAGGACATGTGAATCAAATCCTTACGTACATAAACAGCCACAGCGCAAACGGTGGACTGCAAACTGACTTTGGCTCATCCATGTAAATCTTCTACACTTTAAAGTATTCGTGGATTGTATTTGAGAAAAGTCATTAATGGGACTGGTATTTGTACAAGTGGGGACCTCAACAAGAGCAGAAGTATCTGGCAGGAAGGGCTATAGTATTGGAAGAGATGAATATCACCTCTCTTAGGTAGTAAACTTCTGGCATGACTGAACAATTATAACTGTACTGGACTTTAAGCATTTCCAGACCTTAACACAGAATCTAGTCTCGAGTAGGTTTTCAAGCAATGTGTATGACATTAATAACAAAACTTTCTACAACAATATAGCAATAATATCTAATATTTATTAAGCCATATTTGATAAGGGCTATTATTTTCACATTGCAGTGAGGGCCTCTGCAACTGAGAGCTATTAAATAGTTCTCTGAAGGCCATGCAAATACCAAAAGTCTGAGATGAATATTCAAACTCAGACCAGCCAATCTCAGAACTAAACTTTTAACTATTGAACTGGACAGAATGAGAAACATAAAGAAGTGTTGGAAGGATAAATTTCACTTTGAGTGATAGTGATAAATACTGATTAGTTTTGAATTGCTTGTCAGAGAAAAACATTAAATAATACCCTGTTTTAGTGGCATGTGGATTAAAAGTGATGTCTAAAACAAAAAATTAATAAATCACCTAATTTAGTGCTAGATTACAATTCTAATTTTACAAATAAAAATATTGGATTACTTATCTATATTATTTTATAGTAATGACAACTTTTCTTTCTATATGTATTATGAAAAAATTGATCAGATATAAGAAGTACCTTATAACTAGACATCTACAAATTAGTCACACTAAATTTTTTGCAATATAATAGCAAGTAAACACTGAATTACATCATATATGTAGTACAAAATTCTAACTCAAAAAATTGCATATCAGCATATCACCTTAATTCATTCTTTCCCTTTCTTTGGTTGCTTTAGATTGCGCTTTCAAAAATAAATTGTTTTCAAATATCAAGATACCAGATTTTATATGGCATGCAGTGTGATTTTTAATTAAAGGCATTCTTTAAAGGGGGTATGGAAACATAATTTGTATTATTTGCTCTTGAAAATCTTAGTCTGTAATGCTGAGTATATAATCCTAGTCTTTAATTTTCAGTTGTTTGGAAAGTGATTGATATTATATAATTAATAACCATAATGTTTTACTTTGAAAAAGTTGCCATTGATATTTGTTTATTATATTGTTTGGGAAAATAACTTGGGTTCTAAGAGCAGCCCTACTATTTACTATTACTGTTGCTCAGTTTCTTTAAAAATTGAAACAATAAAAGTAATGCCTCTTTAGTAGGGCTCTTTTGAGACTCAATAGCAAAAGTGCCTGTGAAAATCTTTTCACCAGGCTTAGCACATTACAGGTTGAAAAACTGTAGCTATTATTGTTAATGTAAATTTTCACTGGAAATTAAATCATATACTGTAACATTGTTTTAATTTCTAATTTAGAGGAATTTATCTTATAATTCTTTAGAATTAAACTAAAAAACCTGTCATTTTGTTAACTATACATCTTGCAAGGAAATGCAATCTTAATTTTAGTTGTTTATTCTTGCTTCCTTGCAATAATAAGTGTAAAACCCAGTTCCCGATGCATGCTAGGCAGGTCCATACCACTGAGTTACATCTTCAGTTCTTTGCAATCTGAGTTCTAATAAGTATGCATTAAATTAATAATTTCTCTACTCCATTTTCCATTTCTTAAGTCAACTCCTCTTAATCTCACTTGAAATCATCCTCATCATTCTAATGCTAGTATATGGCAAGAAGAAAATTGTACAGAAAATATTTGGGAAAGTGAACAGGGTGGTCTCAGACCACTCACTGGAGGAGAGCAGCTGATACTGGTTCAGCTCCCAGAGGTTAGAGAAGGGAAGCTGAGCTTCCTGTGGGACAACTTGTCTTGCCTCTGAGTTCACTGAATGCAGGGAAGGGTACAAAGGAAAAGGCACCTCGCCAGATGAAGAGCTTAGATGGCAGTGAACAAATACTTGAACATTTTTAATGAAGTAATTTAATAAACTACTCTCTCATGTAATGCACTTATAATATTGAAATAGTTTGTAGCTGAATTGATTATTTACTGCTAGGTTTCTATTTTTAAAGTAAGCTGACATAGAAAACAAAGGCCTTCCTAAAATTTTTGCAACATAAAAATTTCAAATACAACTGCATTATAGATATCAAAATGCGAAGCATAGGAGCACCTCGTTTATATCATGATGCTCTCTGTGAACTATTAATGATTTTAGTACTAACTATATCTTTTTTTTTTCTGTTTTTT
>RJWT010021607.1:0-17517 GCA_004365215.1 Cuniculus paca | reverse complement strand
TGTTATGTTTTTGCAAGTAGGAAATAAAAAGTAATTAGAAACACTGAAAATCTAAAAAGACCTAAAACAATGCCATGGTCCAAATATGAAGCATCTAAAATATAGCACAACTTTGTGCAATTAGTGCTATATAAGAAAAGGCAAACCACTTGATCAAATTGCCAAGAATATCTACTTTTATGGCCTTGAGGGCAGAGACGTTGAACCTGAAAATAAATAAATAAATACCCCTCCTAACATCATCTTAATAGTGAAGATGATCATTTTCATAATAATACCAATAGTATTTACTGGCTTTCAATTTTTATAGCCACTATAAAGATTGGAAGATGTGAACTGTGCACAGTGGTGCATGCCTACAACCCCATCACTCAGGGAGGGAAGGCTGAGGCAAGAGGATTTCAGGTTCAAGAACAATCTGATCTCTTAGTGAGAGCTCAAAAAAAAGAAATTAAAAAGGACTAAAAATGTAGCTCAGTGTGAAGGCCCGGGGTACAATCCTAAATAACACACACACACACACACACACACACACACACACACACAAAGGTGCAGTTATTTAATTGTAATTAGAGAACAGAATGCAATGTTATCAGTTTGGACAATGTAAAAATAAACAGTTGACAGAAAATGACAGTTGGAATGGAAGCAGGAGGGTGTACATAGGAAACAGGATATTAATATCACCTTCTGACATACGGAAGGCCAAGGGATGGTAAGAAAATCTCATGAACAATATATAGAGATTAGGATAAATAATTTTAAATCAAAGGGCAATCAGTAGAAGAAATAAACTCAGAAAATGATGATGTGAAGACAAAGTAATGCAAGCACATTGAGTCGGTCAAGCCCAGTCTGGGCAATGTACCAACTTACAGAGACCCTGTCTCAAAATAATAAAGAGTAACGGAATGAAGATGTAGCTTAGTGAGAAGGCCCTAGGTTCAATCACGGGTTCTGCCAAAAAAGCAAAAGTATTGTTATAGTGGTGAATAAATGATGCCTAAACTTGCTTAACAGGAAGATACAGATGGACACTGATAAACACACATGCATGCACACACACACACATGTGTGGTGGACCTTTCTTATTTTGGGATCATCTACAACTCTTAAACATATTCTCCGTATTTTAAAATTTTCCACTGATTAGTGATTTTATCTTCTCAAGGTACAATGTGAAAAACCCTGTATTTTCCAATCTCCGTCAGAGCCAAGATAAAGACGTGACCCTGGTTTGACCAGTGAAGCCTAAGTCAGCAGCGAACCATGGGAGGGGAGACTGGATGAGGGGAATCCATTTTCCTGGCATAAATGTGAAACTCATTCTTCAGTCAGAGGTGGCAGCAGCTAACGAGTCATGCTGGCATCCATGCAACTTGCCCCAGCACATTTACATTTTATGCCACTAAGAAACAAAGAGGCAAAGCGTAACCACACTGCTGACTGAAGCCTCAGCGAAACAGTATGCCGTACACTCTGCGTCTTGGCTCAGCCTAGCCCATCTGCTCTGCTTTAGAAGTGTTTATTACATGGTTTCCCCCAACTCTGATGCATTTTGCCCTGAACTCCATAACTCAACAGGATCCATCCTTCCCGACTCTAGTTACAAACCCTTCCTTGCTCTCATTACAGAGTTGCATAGGTTTTAAATGGCTTCCACAACCAATTTTTTTTTCTTCTAAAAACTGTTATTTCTAGTGAGCTTTCTGTGGTGAATTCAGGACTTTACCATGTATAACTTAAGAGATATAAAGGCAGCTGTCAGAAGAACAAAATATTTAGAAGTAGTTACAAGTGGTTGTGTGTAGGAAGCAGAGGCATGGAAGAAAAATATGGCTTTGGACTCTAAGCTCATTGCACTATATATTTTATTGCTGTGTTAAAGTATACCTTTTTATCTGCTGTCACATTCAAATAAGAAAAAGACAACAAGGTCAAAGGAAAAACCAAAATAATAATCCTATGTCAATATCATCAAAATATATGACAATACTAAAAAATTAACAGTGCACTCAGGATGGTGACATAAAGGCCAGCCTGGGTTTATACAGTGAAGTCAAGGCTAGCCTGGACTGCACAGCAAGAACTTGTCTCAAAAAGAAGCAAAATAAAATAAAAATAAGGAAAATACACTAAACATACATGACAGTTAACTAAAAAAATTGTATGACAAAGAAAGTATGATAAATTGTATGATAAAAGAAAGTATAAACAAGTAAAAAGACAACCAAGTTCTAGGAAGAAAAAGTAATAAAAACGCATATCGGGGAGTGAAAATATCTGGAATGATTAAACACTCCTGATGGTTAAGAGTGCCGCCAATAACATGACAAATTAAAGAAGTAATTTCCGTTTTGAAAAACCTTTGTAGACCAGTTTTGATAACTATTTAAGTTATCACACTGCAAAACCAAGTTATTATTATAATACGAAAAGACTGTTACTGATCATGGCATAAGTATTAAAATTTTGTTCTAATACAAATCTAGTGAGGCAGAGTAAGTTAAACGGGCATCAAACAAAAGAACAAAAAGCAACAAATTTCAATTTCTTACATTACACCTAAAATGTAAAACTAGGAACACAACGCATATGATAATTTTTCACTATGAAATGAGGTAATGAATTTCTTTTCGCTGCTATTGAGAACATCAAAAACAGACAATTTAAACAAAATAAAAATCTTGAGTCAAGCTCAAATAATTTCAGTATATTAAGAAGCACTTCAAAACACATCAAATAGGATCAGCAATAGAAAAATATAATTCTGTAAGTCAATCTTGCTTTATTCATGTCTGGGGAAAAAAAAGCAATGACAAATGAAAACATGTTAGTACAATTTACACAGAGTATTTAGAAAGGTCATACGTGTACATATACTTTTTTTTAAATTTATTATACAACTGGGTGAATATGAAAGAAAATCCTGGACATATTGTAAAATACGTTTTAAGCTGAAATTTTAGAATTATTTCATCGGTAAAAACCCTCAAGTGATAATTTTTAAAACATGAAATAACTTAATTGTAAAGCAAATATTCTCACATGAGGCACTTCTGAATTATGATAATATCAGGATGTGAGAATTTATGACCTGAGACTGCACTTCAATGCTGCTATTGATTAGTTGAGCGACTTAAGGGTTTCTAATCTGAGATTTAATTTCCTTCTCTTTGTTAAAATAGGAATAATAAGTCTTAGTATATAGCGTAACTGAAAGAATTAAATCAGAACATACATGGTCCTGACAAAAAGTCTGGCACAAAATAGATATGAAATAAAAATATTATTATCCCTCCCTATAAATATATTCCTAGTGCCAATATCTTTTATGCTTTCAAGTTACATTCAAATCATATCACAAATCAGTTGTTCGTCATATCCAAAAAAGATTTATAAATTTCGCTCAGTCTTTGCTTGAAAAGTTGCCTGCTGCAATAAAATATTAAAAGCTTTAAAGTCCTAAAATCTGGGTTAAAATTAGCTCTGGCCTTCACCAGCTATACGTTATTCCACTTTTCCAAAACTGAGTTTTCTAGCCTAAAAGGTAATGATACTGATATGTAGTTAAAAGAACAGTTAAAACACGAAAGAAGATACTCATAAAATGTGCATAAGAAGATATACATAAGATAATCGTTTTAATTTACTATTTACCAGGAATGGTAAGCCCAATTTACAAAATACACAAAATTAGGTCAGAACCTATAGTTACATAATTTTCTTTAAAACACAAGTTACACCAAAAATAGACCAGATGTCAGAAATGATATTTTTCTCAGTGCTCTTTTTCCTACAGAAATTATCAATTCCTCTTTTAATTTCTTTCATTTAAAAACCAAATAAAACTGGTTATTTTTAAAATTAAGCAAGCTCATTCAACAAATACATATTAGGCATCCACTATGTTCTATATATTCTTTACAGCTATCTGAGGTCTGGCAATGAACAAAATACTGTACACAAAACTCCTTGCACTCATGGAATTTGAGGAATTAGCCAAAGGCCACCAGACAGGGCAATAAATGTCACAATTACATTCCAACATGTAGAGCATCCAAGAACCTAAAACTCATTCTGTTAGTACAACAATTAATTAGCTGTAATCATGACAAAGAAAATCACATAGGTAGGGTAATCAAACTGTCAGCATTCTCACTCTGAGAAAGAACAGCAAACTAACCTGATCAAACAGGAAAACATTATCCTACCTGCTTTCTTTGCTAGTTCAAATTACATCAAAAACAATTCCAAACTAAAATGATATATATTTTCCTTAGTCCTAAAGAAAAACAATTTTACCCCATGTAGTAAGCTTAAAAGATGCCTCAATCATTTCTTAAATAGGGTTTTGATATTAGAATCTTACTTTAACCATGAAGGAAATACACACAATTTTTAACATGTAACTTAAAATGACTTTACTTAAGGTCTACCATCATAATATAAACTACTTTCAAAAGTTAAAAAGAATACGTTAATAATAATTTAAACCTGAATACACTTAAGCTTTCAAAGAGGCACATAATTTCATCTGGTAATAACCTCTGATTACATGTTTTTACTCAAGGCTTATTTAGATAAGAAAGTCCAAATTTTGTTTTGAGTTCAATAGATTATCAGCTGTTAAGATATAAATTAAATAAAACTTTCGGATCACATGATAATACATGCCCTGGAAAAAAATACTGGCACATTATTTATTGCGAACTATAACGCAAACTGAGTTTAATTTACAATGACAGAGTTAGGCCCTACTATGAAAACCTGGGGATGCTAACCATAAAACCTGACATAAGAGAGGCCTCTAGTGGTTATTGGTGGTTACTAACTCACCTTTCACTGCAACCCCAATTCTTTGGCGCTCTCTCTCTCTCTCTCTCTCTCTCTCTCTCCCCCCCTTATCTGTTACACACACACACACACACACACACACACACACACACACACACACAGCCTCTAACTGATACTCAATCACTACATTACTCAAGCCCCCAAAAAACCCAATTTTAAAAATGTGTATTACTGGTAGTGCTTAAACATTTGGGTTTCTCTAAAAGCAAATCTTTCAACTTCTCATGAAACCACTTTAAAATAATACAGTATAAACTACAGATCCCAAATATTACTTTGCTAATGTTAGAAATCTTAAATGTAAAAACAAAATTTATGGTACTTAAATCAATCCTATGAAAATGAAGGGGGAAAAAATTTAAAGGCTAAAAAGTTGGGAGTTCAATTTCTGATGGAATTGATACATCTTTATTATTCTTCTAAACATGTTTCTCACTACTATTAACAAATACCCTGATTAACACCAAGACACAGATGCAAAGACTTACCAGTGTTGGCCCTTCCTATACATGAAGGATTACCTACACTGAATTGCCAAGATTTAACTACTTTCCAGTTCTTCCATGCACCCCTTTCTTTTTTTGCTGAGACCTCCCCGGCCCCAGAACCTCCTTATCCTCATCCTGCCCTGCCATCCTTAATACCTGGCTTACCAGTGCCCCCAGTGAAGTTTTTTATAGTAAGAATGGAAGTAGCTGGAGTGAAAGCACAGGGGGAAATAATCTTACATCTAAGGACACCAAGAGCACCCTCGCAATTATGGCCAGTTTCTCACACCACATCTGAATTAATTCGAGCTCTACACAGTAGTATCTCTGAGGCCCTGCACTGCTCCTATGACAGTGTAACCCCCAAACATTCTTGAGAATAGACATGCCTCCGTATGTAGCCAAATAATAACCATCCCTGTCTCTAGGCATATTTTAATCTTCTGTTGCATACTTTAAATTTAAAAAAGAAAGAAAAGAAAAGGATGTGAGAAAGAGCAGGAGAGAAAAAACAGAATAGAGAAAAAGATCTTTTCTATATCACTTCCTAATTTTGTTTAAAAATTGAAAGAAAAAAAAACCATTTGACAAGAACATCAAAATGTAAGTCCTTGTTTTGGGAGTTTAGGAGTGAAAGTTGTGAAATACTATCTTGTCCCACATTGTGGTGCAACAAAAATTCCTGATTGGAGGAGTACTCAGTGGTTACAGTGGATGGAAGTGGTCACAAGTCAGGCTTACCAAGGGAACTGACCCATCGTGATCTCCTTCAGCTAAAATTCCATGACAGTGATCTACCGAAATTCCAGACAAGGAAATAGGAAGAGAAAGGGGCCCTGAAAAGCACAAATTGATATAATGCGGTTTAAACAGTAAAACTGTGCTCTTGATTCATGAGAAAACGTTACAGACCTTGTCGGGTCAATGTAAATGTCAGTTACAGAGTTTAGTCACCTGGGTCCCAAGCACAGCTGGGTAATAATGTACGGCAGTAAAAAATTAGATAAAATATAATTCAAATTTTAAAAGGATTAAAACTACAAAAGTTAGGCACAGACATTTATCAAAGAAGCAGCCATATACCTCAATAAACATAAAATATCTTAATAGATAACGATCCATTTTCACTCGGACCGAAGTATTTTTTAAAAAATGAAATTGTATCCATTATATTTTCCTTGAGAAAATATAAGTGAAAAGTTTTAGAAATACAGACATTCAAAGGTTAAAAATTCTTAAAAGCTGCTGCACAAAACAGTAATTCTCATCTATGCAGAAAATGTAATTATCCAGGCAACTCATTTCTCAGAAACTGCAGATAGCTGCCATTTACTCTAGTCAATTTCACCTTTACTTTGCCTTTCACTAAAGACAAACTGGTCCTATTGCAATGAAAATTCAGATGGAAAATTTCTATGTATCATTATGAAAAATAGGTAACTCCTAAAAAAGCAGGTCAAACTAAAACATAAGACACATAAATAAATGTTATAACTTGAACTATGCTAGTCAGTTTACTCAGTATGTTAATATCTTGCTAATCACTATGGAGAAAAAGAAGAATTAGAAGAGAATCTTTGTAAGGAGATTCAATGTTGCATAATCTGGTCTGGGAAGTCCTGTATGAGAAACTCTATCCAAGTAACTTAACAGAGTGAACCATGAGGTATCTGGGAAAGGAGTTCCTGAAGAGTGAATAAGTGGGTTGTGAGGGCTCGGGATCTAGCTCAGTGGTCTAAGTGTCTGTCTGGCAAGCGCAAGGTCGTGAGTTCAATCCCCGGTGCCACAAAAAAAAGAAAAAAAAATGCCAGTAGAGAAGTGGGTTGTGGAATACGGTGAGACCAAGTAAATCTTTGTAGGCTGTGTTAAGGGATTCAGCTTTTTACCAAGTTTAATGAGAAACCATTGAGGGCTTCTGAGATTAAAGGGTATGATATGACTCATATTAGACTCTGCCTATGACATGGAAAGGTTAGAAGCAAGAGACAATAGTTAAGGGCCATGACCAAAACCTACGTGAGAAATGGTAGTGATTTGGACCAAGGTCAAGGATAACAGCAGAAGTGGTGGCCACATTATTCACATACTGTGTTGTTAAAGCCAGCAGGATCTTCTCTGGGATTAAATGTGGGGAGGCAGAACATAAGAGAAGAGAAAAAAAAATTAAGATGTAAGGGCAAACCTTTATTTCAAGAATTAACGTAATATAATCTTCAGTGAAAATGTAAATATGTCCAAATTATAAGTGATGCTTTTACCTTCCTGATAAAACTTGTGCTTTGTATACTGTTTTTTTCTATTTTTCTTCCTCAGCAGTTGATTCTAAATTATATGACAATATGGTTCCTAAAATACTGACTTTTTTCCAAAGCATATCATTCTCCTACCAAAATCAGGTTGTCTTTTCATAAGCAGCTTCCTTGCATCTCTACCCACTTCAGCCTTCCTTTCAAGCTTGACAGCACCCGAAAGGCTCACAACACAGATCTGTAAGACTGCAGCTCACTTTCCAACTCATATGGAATGTGGTCAGCATTTCAGCAGGAAAGTGTAGTAAAGCTCGGGGCCTTAACCATTGTTCTCACTGGAGGGAAGAGGGAAGATCTGGGAAAGAACAGCTCTACTTCTGAGCACCTGTTTCCTATCAGTGTGACAGCAGAGTGGGTTATAAAGAGAAAATGAACAAAGGGCTGTGAACAGAACTGCATGAGAAAGGAAACTCACCCTAGATAAAGCATGTCAAGGCTCTCCCCAAGTTAATAAATGGCACAACATCAGACCGAATATTCCTTATCCAATAGGCTTGAAAAGAAATGTTTCACAGGGGCCCGGGATTTAGCTCAGCGGCTTAAGCGCCTGCCTGGCAAGTGCAAGGTCATGAGTTTGATTCCCAGAACCAAAAAAAAAAACAAGTGTTTCAGATTTCAAAATTGTTTTTGGATTTTGGAATATGTGCATAAACTTTATATAGATGGATTACAGGGCTCAAATGGATACTGACAATTTTCCAAATTGGTTGTACCATAACATACAAAAAGTGAGATGCTTTACCCCCTAGTCAATACTTAACATTTGGAGTATTTTTAATTTTAATCAGAATGTTGTGACTGTACAGGTATTATGTTTCCTGGTGACTAAAGAAATTAAGCAGCTTTTCATATGGTTATTGGTCATCTGGTTAACTTCTTTGGTGAAGTACTTTGTCAAGAGTTTTGCCCAGCCGGGCGTGGTGGCTCACGCCTGTAATCCCAGCACTCGGGAGGCTGAGACAGGCGGATCATTGTGAGTTTGAGATCAGCCTGGGCTACAAAGTGAGCTCAAGGCCAGCCTGAATGGCATAGTGAGACCCTGTGTCAAAAACAGGGCTGGGGACCTAGCTCCACGGTCTAAGCGCCTGCCCGGCAAGCGCAAGGTCGTGAGTTCAATCCCCGGTGCTACAAAAAAAAAAAAAAAGAGTTTTGCCCATCTTTCTATTAGGATGTCTGTCTCTTCTTTTTGATGTAAAAGTACTTGATATTTCTGGACATAAGTTTCCCTCAGTTTTTCCAAATTCATAGGTTGTCTGCTGTTACTGGTGCTTGTTTGAATTTTCTTAATTTTAATAAAACAAAATGTGATCAGTCTTTTATTAATGTCACTGTTTTGTTAGTGTGCAAGATCATAAATACATTCACTTATGCCTTCTTCCAAGAGATTTATTTTCTTTTTCACACCTAGATCTGCATTTGAAACTGACAGTTGTGTGATAAAGCATAAGATAATTATTCTCCTTGTATCTAAATGCACCGAGGCTAAGCAAAAAAATTTGAACCCTTCAGCTGTTCTAGTGTAATTCTACTGTGTGAAGTTCACTAATATGTGTATCAAATAAATCATTTTTAATTTTAACTGATTTTAAAATTTTTTATTTTAAAAAACAAAACAGAAAAAAGGATAGAAATAATAGATAGCTATACTACTAATCTCTGCTAATTCATCAAAATGAACAGTTTGTGCTATCATTGTTTGATTATTTGATTTTTTATTCTTAGATCTTGTAACCTGAACAACTACTTCTAAGATAATAGGCTTTTTTTGATTAGGTACTCCAAAAGATACACATTGGTGGTGAGCTGACACATAGTAAGTAAAACTGATTTTTAGGACATCTAATTTTAGGACATCTAAGCAACTAATAAAACACAACTAACTGAAAGAGACTGTAAACATAAATTTTGATTACAAAATTCATAAAAAAGAAAAGCTAAATTCTAGTTACCCACCGCCCCCCTAAAAAGCCTTCACTTTTAATGTGAATGTTTGGCTACACAGTCCTTTTCCCTCACATCATCTCTAAAATCTAGGGAATAAGCTAAGTACTAAATTTTTTCTCCTTTGATACATGAGACATAACAGAAGATGGCTCCCAATCCACAATGAGGAAAGTTACAAAAAGACCCAAAGTAACCAAGAAATGACAGGCTGTCTGGCTTTCACAGTCATGACTAAAAGGTCATCAAACTAGAAAAATAACATGATAAAAGCATCCTAACACAAAACTAAAAATTGGATGATAACAAGTCAGTGAGCTGATACATTACTTTCCCATTCAACAGAGGCCTACATACTCCTCTTTCGTCTTCCCTTATAGCACAGATCTCTGAGGATGCTGGATCTACATTCCAGGACCATATAAAGAAGTAAGCAGCAGAATGATAAAGGAGGCCAAAAGCAAACTGATCTAGATATAAATAATTCCCCCTTCTTTCTCCCTCTACCCATCCTCTCTTTGCTTTCACGGTTAACAACTTGGGGTGCTACTACATTTTTATTTTATTACAAGCTGTTATAAATCCTTTTTGAATGTAGAGGTAAACAAATATGTAAACAAAGTTCTAAAAGTGCTTAGCCTAGCTACATATCAGAACACCCACCATGCCATGGAAAAACATGATATGCCTTGTTATAGTTTGTGTCAAGAAGTCTCCTCAAAGCCTCATGCAGTCATAAGGGTGGGCTTCTAGAGTTTGTGATTGATTCATGGTCCAATGTTGGGATTATGGGTGTGAGTGTACACCCACATTGAGGCAGCTAGCCTGCATACAATATAAAGGAGGGAAAGAGTCCTCCTCCTTTAGCTTGTATTGCTTTTGCTGTTTCCCACTGCCATGAACTATTGCTGTCTGCCATTAGTCACCTTGCCTTGGAGCCAGCTAATTATGGACTGAAACCTCCACAAACTGTGAGCTAAATACACCTTTCCTTCCCTAACTTTGGGCATTGGGGATTTTGTCTAAGTAACAAGTGGAAACTAAACCAAGACATGCCCATGCAGAAGCACCATCCATACTAAAAATACAAACCCAAATGGAAAATCCAGACTGCAAACAAGAAGTCAGCTCCAGTTGAACTGTAACTTGTAACACTGGGTTATTTGTTTAAAAAAAACTCAAATGTCTAGTTTGTTTTTAAAATTCCTACAGAAGGCATTAAATTATTTTTTGCAGTTATAAATCATTCGATATAGATTACTGCTCTTAATTATGGTAAATTCAAATACAAGGGCATACAATATTGTTGAAAACATTTGTAATCATATCAAATGTTTTGATGATGTCAACTGAATACACAAAACATTCACTATAACAAGTCCTTAATCTTCTACTAAATTATAAAAACAATCTTCATATAAAAATACTCTCTGCTACACTTTTATAGTAAAAGTATCTAGAGATTATTTTCATATAGCTAATCCAACAAATAGGCTATAAAACCTATGAGAATGCCAAAGATCTACAAAATAAAAAATATAAAATTCTCCAGGACTGATTTGCTACAATAGTAAATCCATAAAAAAATACAGTTGATGCAAACATTACCTAGATTTTAGTAGATAAGACCATCATAGAAAAAGTTTTATCTATATGATTTACCAATAAGCGAATACATGCTCTTTAAATTATCTTGCCATTAATATGAAATATGTAAGTTATACATAAATATATAAGAACTAAACTATATTCTTGGGAAAGCATTATGGGAATTCTATTAATACTAAGAACAAGATCAATCTAATTAGGCCAAAGGTCAAGAGACTACTTGGAAACTATTAATTAGAGGAGCCAGAATCCTACAACATAATACTGTGTGATCTATACTATTAAGGCTATAAAAAGAGGGCTTTAATTTAAAGAATAATCTGTCCTCATTTGTGGACAGAAGATAAATGAAAATTCAGCCAAACCATTCATCTAACTAAATTAAACCTAGTTTACCAAACCATAACCAGTAAGTTAAAAACACAGGATGTCTTCAACATCCCTGATATGCTCCCTTATTTATACTACCTCATTACTCACAGAGGCCAGTGTAGCTGGCAACACAAAAGCAGTTCTGTTTTAGACACAAAAAACTATGGGAGGAGAAAGAAACTCTAAAGTGATTTGACTCCTCAAGTATTCAGCTGATTATACAACACCCATTTCTTTCACAATGCAAATTTCAAAACTTCAGATCAATCGGAAAGGCTCATGCAGCTCACAATTTCGAAACAATTCTTCACAAGTATCCAACAAATTTGGCTCAAGGTCCTGAGGAAACAGCATATTATCAATATGCGGTTTATACCTTGCAAACTGTATCCACATCCCAAGGTATTATAGTCCTTAGATCAATGATTTCACAAGACACTCCAAGCTTTTCTCTTGCCATAGAAGCTACTTCCCTGATCACGTGAACCTAAGAAGAAAAGAAAAATATTCAGAGATTGACTAGAAAGATTCAGGTCTGAAAAAAAACCTAGCTAAATGCTGACATCAATATTTATAGAGACATTGTTTATAGTCAACGGAATAGATCTATATAAAGAATTTGTAAACTTTAGACATGTTAAATTTATATTCTGCCCAGGTAATCAAATATAAATGTCTAAAAAAAGAAATTCTTAAAGAAAAGGAATGAAGTAGGTGCTAAAGATTCTGATTACAAAGACAACACATTGTAGATAAAGTCACAAGTAGTTTGTAAGAAAAGTAGTTTGAAAGGAAGAAACAGAGCAAACATCATGGAATCCCATAGCTCACCACCATTTAAGAGAAAAACAGCAGTAACAGAAGCTCACTAAAAATAAAACAAAACAAAACAAAACAAAACAAAACAAAACAAAACAAAAAATAGCTAAAGACATAAGGAAAAAACTTAAAAAATCAAAAACAGGAGACACAATATCCCAGAAGCTAAAGAAAAAAGCCATTCCATAAAGATAGCTGCTAATGTCACATGAAATAACAGTATGGAGTAAGGTTTAGATTTAACAATTATACTGCTAGATTACTAAAAGTAGATTAAGTTAATGGATATAAAGGTTATAAGGCATAGGAATACAAAGAAATTAAGAAATTAAATAGAGATAATATAATATAGCCTTCAAGTTTAATTATAAGAACCCGACATGATAGCAAATGCATTATAGTCCCAGCTACTCTAAAGTCTGAGGCAGAAGAATCACAAATTGACCAGCCTGGGCAACTTGGTGAGACCCTGTCTCAAAAAATTTAAAAAGGGTAATGGGACTATGTAAATCAGTACAGAAGTTCCACAAAAAACTAAAAATAGATATGCTATATGATTCAGTTACACTGCTTTTGGGGACTAAAGTCAGCATACTACAGGGATACTTGCATACTATTGTTTATTGTGACAAAATTTATAAGAGCCAAGCTATGGAACCAATCTAGGGGCCCAAAGACTGATGAATGGCTAAAGAATATGTGGGTATCTATATAAAATAGAGCCATAAAAATCCAAAACCGTTATCTGTAGGAAAATATATAGAATTGGAGATCATTAGGGCAAGTGAAATAAGACATGCTCAGAAAGACAAGTATAACGTTTTCCTAAGAATGAAGAAACTTTAAAAAAAATGGCATGAAAATTAGAAAGATGAATATTTGACAAGAAGAAGAGAACACAGTGTGTAAAGGAGAATAACAGAGTGGATGGACATCATCTGAATATGTTACATGCATGTACAAAATTACCACATTGAAAAATCAATAGAGGCTAACTAAAATGTATTAAAACAAAGTAAGATACAATAAAATGAAGAATGGGAAGGAGAAGGAAAGCTTGGGATATAGCTCAGTGGCACAGTGCTTGCCTAAAATATGTAAGGCCCTGAGCTTGACTCCAAATACCGCGAAAAAAAAAGTTTAGTGATAAAAGGAGGAAGATTAAATGGTATTTAAAGGGAAAGGCACTCTTCAGATATGAAGACACAAACTTTTTAATAAAAGCAACATAGAAAGTAAAACCTGAAGAGCCAAGAGGGTGAGGCGCCAGCTGTTTATCATAGTCCTAGAGAAGGGAAAATGGAATGCAACCTGACAGACCTGCAGTGGCAGCTACGAAAGGAAAAGACATCTTTTCTTCAAAGACAAAAGAAGGCAAAGATTAACAGAAGTGGTGGGTATGACAGAAGAGCAGGGTATGGGAGTTAGGACTTAATGCATGCTCACTTTCCTACAGAGGAGAGACGCAAGGTGACAGGATGTGTGGAGGACGAAATGGTTCCTCAATGGGATGTGACTCACCAAGCAGCAGAGTGACCCTACTGCAGGTGAGACCCCAAAGGACTGTAGCTCTCCACACCAATGATCAGGCAGCAGGAGCTCGAGACACTGTAAAAACCTTTGTAATCATCTTTATATCTGATACTGTCTTTACTTTTATAAAATAAGCACATACTATGCTGCCCTTGGTTGAATAAAACAAAGTATTTTAATAGACAAAAAGCAACCATTTCTTTAAAAGAGGAAGCGAGGATGGGTGGGAGGGAGGGACGGACAGACAGACTCAGAGACAGTCTATGGCAAGAGAAAAAGAGTCTTGAGCTTAAAATTTGGAGGTAGAGAAATCTGACAAGAAGACACAGAAAAAACTGAAGTGGGCCAGTGAAGAAGGTCCCTAGAAAAGAGGAAAGTATGGAATTCTGAGGCTGGACCACTGGGTGAGGCCATATGGCCAGCAAAACACTCAGAAGAGATGATGGGAAATGGGAGCAAAAAGATCCTAAGTCAAGTTCAGCAACAGGAATGTGGATATATAATATGTATCAAAAGTGTTTAAAAATCAATGCATTTTGATAAACTTTCAGCATATTTTATCATATGCTTATATATTTTAGTATGACAGAATAGGCACATCAGCTTCCCTCAAATCAGTACCACAAACTTTAGGTTATAAGTAAATTCTGTGAATAGTGATTACAGCTAACATATTGGGTACTTGAAATTTATTATTTGACTATACATACATCTTAAGTGTCCTCACCACACACATGTACCTACAAACAAATGGTAACTATGTAGTGTTGAATATGTCATTGACTCTGTTATAATCATTTCACAATGCACACATATATTAAATTATCACTTTGAATACCTTGAATATATATACTTTACACTATATATAAATATATACATATATATTGCAATTATACTTCAGGACAATAGGAAAAAAAAATCAGCATCAGCACCAAATACTCTTAATCTAAGATATAAAGAAAACAACATTTTCAATTCTCCCCATTTAGGATTAAAAACAAGGGCTTCCAGGCACAAGGTGGGCTTTAAGAGTTGGGATCACCGGTACTAACCTGAGTGCCCCAGGCAATTAGAGTAATATCACTCCCTTCCTGTATGACTTCAGCTTGTGACAGTGGAATATTGTATGGTTCTACGGGAACCTGTTCCACTAAATATAGGTGGGGGAGAAAAATAAAAGGTTAGTTTTTTTTAAAGTGACATTGTGCATAAAAGAACATAAGAAGCTTCTTGTAACAAAGCCTTATCTTTACTTTTTCTTTTCCCAAATTCTATAAGTTATTTAAATTAGAAATAGCCCTATACAGCTCTATGACACTACTATGCAGGTGAACAAACATGATATATATGTATAAAATATATCGGCTATCCTGCAACAGAAAAAAAAAGTCTTTAGTTAGAAACTAAGGACATTTATTAATAATGTATGGACTTTAGTGAATAGCAATAACTCAGTATTTGTTTATTAGTTTCACCACACTAATGTCAGATTAATAATAGGGGAAACTGTATGTGTCATATACGAGAATTCTTTAATATATCTTTGTATTTTGTGTAAATCTAAAACAGTTTTTTAAAAAATTCAAAGCATTGTTAGTATAGTTGCTAAAACTTTATTTGGAATGAATTTCCATCAAGTAGTAATTATATAGTGGTTTGAAAAACAGGAAAAAAAGAACATACTAGAACCACATTTTTAAGCGTATTTTACTTTTGTACCTTGCATCCATGAACATTTCACTAACTGTAACAGCTGAAACCCTTTATTTTCAAAGCCACCTATGGTAGACCTCAGAAAGATAAACTGAATCAGCTCTCCCAAGCCAGAAAAAACAAACCAGTGGTATCCCAAAGAAAAGCATTTAAATGTCTTGCTGTCCAACCAAGTATGTTCAATGTAGGGTTGAATGAATCAAAGGAAACTATAAAGAGAATTTTGAAACAAAATTGAGTAGGACACTGATGAAACTGCCCAGTTTGGGAAACTTTCTTGAGTTCTCGAGAGAAACAGAACAGTTCAAGAGCTGAGTAAAATTGTCTCTCCCTTATTTTCATTTTCCCAACAGTCTTTTTATTATATACACTTTTTGTAATATACACTTTTCCTTTTAATTCAAAGAGCACAGAAGAATAAAATGGAAGCAAAAGCCCCCTTCTGTTCCCTAGTCGTTGCAACTTCACTGTCTAGAAATAATCAATTCTAACAATTTCCTGAGTGTCCACAGTGCACCACTTTCACTCTTAGAGGCAGTCAAGCTTCTGAATCCTCTTCCTACACTTGGCAAAACTTCCACCTCATGAGGCAGGGCCCTTCGTCCACTACAGAAGTGAGCTCCACATATTTGCTTTCCAAGCTTCCCTTCATCCTGGTTAAAAGAACAAGCTGTCAATCAAATGCACCTACGGTAGACCTCAAATTGGAAGCTAAAGACATGAAAAAGCGGCAATGGTCCAGAATCTGTTCCAGAGTATTAGAAACAGTGGAGGAAAATCCAGACCCAGTGGTAACAATGACTCAGACACCAGTGCAGTGCCCAATGGCAGCTGCTGGGGCATCTTTGTAGGACCAGTGACTTTGAGCATTGTTTTAAGCCTGGCTCTCAGGCACTCCAGAGATCTCTGAGTTATTTATTATCTTCATAAATATTTTCCGCTCACATTGAGCCGAACTGATTTCATTTGTTAGAAAACTAAGAACTCTGACAGAAGGTACACATTCAGATATTTTCAATACACAAGGAGACATACATATTCATAGGCCTATCCTTTTTCCACAAATAGAATCACATTGTACACACTACTTAGAAGCTTTATAAATGCAACTTTTTTTTCACTTAGTGGTATGTCTTGACCATGTTTCCATGTCAAAAAAGTTTTTTAAACTTTAAGTAAAAACTACAAAATCTAATGGCATTACATTTTTATTCTGTGTGTGTGTGTGTGTGTGTACATGCATGTGTGTGTGTCTGTGCATTTATGTGTGTGTCCAAATCAGTAACATCAGATGAGATCAGGTGTGTTCAGGGTGGTATGTTGGTCATTTTATTTCCCATTCTTCACCTTTCTTCTTCCAATTTTCTTTTAAGAAATCATATTAAACACCTTTACAAAAGAGGATGTACAAATGATATAATCATTATATATAATAATATAATTTATTAATTTAATAGTGAGTATATACCCAAAATATTCACCCATCACATGAGATGCTGGACTGAAACTGAAAAGAGTAGTCCATGCTACTGAGAAGCACAGCCTTGACTGGGAGTTACAAAGACAGAAAAGAGATTATTAGCCAACAACTAAAAACATACTATCAGCAACAAGAACAAAGTGCTCTAGAAATACAAAGAGACAACAAGCTATTAAAGGGATCAAGGAAGTTTCCCCAAAAAAGGCTGCAACTGATGGAGGCCTGAATAAATAGATACCTGACATGAAAAAATATATAGAGGGGATTCCATGCAGAAAAGAAATATAAATGCAAAGAAACAGACATGTGAAAGTACGTGTACGCTTGGGATACATCTAAGAAAACACAGATTTACATGTTTCAGGTAAAGATACATGCTGAAACTTATAAATTATAT
>RJWT010021606.1:0-17514 GCA_004365215.1 Cuniculus paca | reverse complement strand
GACTCCCTGGATGAGAAGCGGAGGCTCCGCATCAGAGTCCTTTCTGCCTTGAATGGGGGATGAGCAACCCAGGAGCAAAGGGAGTGAAGAAAGCAGAGGCGGCCGAGAGGGGAGAGGAGCGCAGAGGGAGCGCAGAAGGGACACACCAGGCTCCAGCAATCTTTGGATTTCCAGGCCTCTTTAAAGAGCTTGCCAGCATGAGATGCCCCTTATACTGGTGAGCCTTAGTTGAGTAACCTGAGCAAGATTATAGAAACAGTAATCCTGTAGGTTTTCACACAGAAACGGTAATTTTTCTAAATTAGAAAGTAATTCAGCAAGGAGAACCAAGCTCAACTTAGAAATTTTACGTCTCATTCTTATTTGAACGAGATTAACATTTTGTAAAGCTGACACTGTGAGGTCTGTCATTTGTTGATGAGTTGTTGCAGTAAGTAATTCATTGATGAGGCTTCCTATTAAGGGATTACATCTCAAAATGAAATGGTTACATATTTAATAAATTTTATTTTAATATGACAGCATTTTTAGGATATACACGTTGTAATTGTATGAGCATTATATTTTTTAATTATATTAAGCATAGATTCTGAAATTATTACTTTATTGTTTTACAGTCTGTCCATTTTTTCAACAGAAGTTCTCAGTTACTTAAAAAATAAAAATAACAGGCAACCAGTTTTTTTAGAGCCCAAATATCTGGTTAACAACTACCTTGAACTTTTAAACTGTCATGAAAATTAATGAAAAACTCTGGCACCATAAGTAATCTTTCTGCAATTTCTTACCAAATTAATCTATTGGCATGGAGCTAAAGTACAGTCCCAAATGGCTGTTTATTATAATCTTGGATTTTTAATTGCTATTTTGTTTGGCAAATGAAGTTTGCTTCAGGTAACAGCTGAGTCAGCATATTTGGGTTCTGTCAAATTGTAGCAAATAGACTAGGATGAAACCCTACATAGATTCTTGGCTTTTGCTCATCAACAAAAAATGAAATCAATAGCTCTGATATTTATTTTTGCTTTAAGTCCTAACAATCAACTGTGTTTTTATGTCTATTTAAATAGAGAATAAATTGTTTTGAATTGACTAGAAATTACTGAGTTTCATACTGTCCCATAAATAGTAACAAATAACAGAAATAGAAACTGTATTAAGAAAGGGTAAGCATATCTTTGCTTACCGCAACACCGAATGTTTTCCTCCCTTCTCCTGCTTTCTACCTTCTTTTTGGTGTAACATTAATTAATAAAATGATGAACTGACATAGGATTATGACAATATCTTTGAGGAAGTCGATGATGGGACTATATCTGTTGATAGTAATGAAAACAGTACCTTAATTTGTGGCTGCTTGGTTAGGCTTTTTGGGTTGCTTTAAGCAAGTTTTTTTTTTTTAATTTATGATTGATCTCCATAAAGTTAGAAATAAAATTAAGATATGGAAGGATATCTCTCCAGAGACTACCACCAAACCTCTCCTAATACCGTGAACCTTAAAAATATGCACATTCATCCGTATCACAGGATTTCTGTCATTCTCATTAGTGCATTGGTAAGCTACGGCGGCGTTAAACATGTTACAGTACCATTGCAAAGGTCACATACATATAAATACTTCATTGTTACATCCTCAGTCTTGCAATCAGTTAGGTACAGTATTAATAACTTCTGTTCATATTTTGAAACCCTTGTTTTACCTGTTCAGAATTTATTTTTGCATTTACTGGCAATTTGGGAGAAAAGGAAAAGGATACAAATAATATTTCAGAAGCACTTCTGTTGTCAGGCAGAGCAGCCTTAGTATCTGAAATATATTTAGTAACAAGAACATTTCTTTGAGGAAAATTTGTGATTTTATTAGAAAAACTGCAGCTCTCACATCTATATTTTCATCTGAATTTTGAAATGGTGAGAATAAATATTTCAACAATATATTCAAACATTTTATGGTGTCTTATTGGTAGATGTCATACATTACATAACAACACATCTAAAAATGATGAATGAGATGATGAGAAGATCCCCCACTCCCTTCACTGTCTAAGCAAAAAAGCATAGAACAAAAATGCACACTAAAGTCGAAGGGAAGGCGTAGTGAACCTAAAGAGAGCTTTGCTCTGTACCTCCCCGGCTACCTCGCCACCCCCACCCATCTCCTTATTTCTCCCCACACAATGGTTGGATCCATATCTCTGGTGAAAAAATAGGGGTAAGTTGAATATATTAAATTAAGATGAGCTGGCAAAGACCCAGACAATCAAAATACCTGATGAGGAGCAAAGATACTAGATCAGCAAAAAACAAGACTTCATGTAGAATGATGGCACCAACATCCAGAAAAATTCAGAAAGCAAAGCCATATGGGAAGTGTCCTACTCATTTTCTCACTGCTTTCCCACCACAGGGACAAACACCTGACAGCTGCATCTTACAGGAGAGATTCATTTTGGCTCACAGTATCAATTGGTGATCAGTTGGCTTCATGGCTCAAACAACATAGCAGAAGGGCCTGGGTAAAGGATAGCTACTCATGTCATGGTGGCCAGGGAGCAAAAGGAAAAAGCAGGAGCCAGGGATGAGAACACTCACTTCTCAGTCCCCAGTGATCCAGCTCCAACCGGGTTCCACCTGCTTCCAGAACATCCACCAATGAGCAGAAACCTCCACTCACCTTCCAAACACAGTATCCTCTTGGGGGACACTGAAGATCTGAATCATAACATGAAGCCCCTCATTTCTTATTAATAAATTCCATGTGCACTCAGCCTCAAACCATAGTTTCTTGTTGAAACTGGAATTTAACTGCATTTTCAGGATACCACATCCCTGACACAACCTTCTGGGGATTCTAGGCACTCGTGATAGGCCAGCATGGGGTAGTAAGTCAGTTATCATTCATACTAGTCAATGTAAGTTTCTCTCTGTATCTTTGTTTCTCTTATTTTAAAAATAAAATGAAAACTTATTTCACAGTGAGGATTATGTAATTTGACCCCATTTTCCTGTTCTAGTCTCCATTCTTGCTAATTATACATCTCTTACAAATTAATTTCTCTAGATAATGGGTTTCTTTTTTCCACACCAGTGAAACTAGTGTGTTCTTCACAATACCTCTTCTATCCCCATGTTTAATCCATCTTTCTCATGACTTATCATTTGCTTGGACTTCTTCTGTTCTATTACTTTTTGTAACCTACTCTATAGCCACACATAGAAATCATTGCTAGGAGAAACTTCTACCTCAGTAGCTCAGTTGGCTGTGGTCATGAATTTCCTCTAAGTTCTTGAACCCATCATTTTTACACAAGCATCACAGTCTTTCTCAGATTCATTTGGGTCTTCGATCAGACTTGATTCTCTGGTATAACATATCCACTGTTTGCAAATTATTTTGACTCCTTCCTCTTTCTCTTTATCCATTTTACTTTCACTAATTGGAACTTATGTAGATCAATATTCATGTGAAAAACAGTTAAAATATGGTGAAGAATATCATAGGACTAATGCATCTAATTTTATTTTAAGCCAGGTTTACTGAGCTATATTTTATATAAAGTGCAATACATCTTTTGTAGGAATAGTGTGTTACGATTTTAATAAGCACATACATATGCAACAATCAGCACTACAATCAAAATATGGAACAATAATTTTTGCTTCTTGGTATCTATATAAATTTCCCCCACCTCCAATTCTTGTCAAGCAGTTAAGAGATTGAATACAGTAATTTACAACAGCCAAAGCACATATAAAAATGAAACTGTAATGCATAATCTACAGCAACCAAACCAGGTAGTCAAACCACAGACTCTGTAGCAATTGGATCAAATCCACCAGGTCTTGACCAGTAATTATCTGCTCTCTTGCTTATGTTTTGCCTCTACTGTCAAGTGATGGCTAACCAGAGAAAGATAAACATGTTCATGCGGGCTGTGATCTTGTAGCCTATGTGATCATGAGCCTGCCTCCAGCTTCTGCATTCCATCGGGGCCTACTGGTAGCCTTCTCTTTGCTCCACTACCGAACTTTCAGCTCTCTTGGAGTCACTGAGGAAGAAAGTTGTGATAGTTGACTCCTTTTCTATAGCAAAATCTCAGTAGCCTTTTCTTGTTTCCCTTTGAGTAATATTCATGTATTTCCAGAGTTTTCCTGGAGATGCCATGGAGACTTTATCAGTGGGCACAGCCTTCCATTAGACAGTTCCCAGAGCTCCAGGGCCCAGCTGTTGGGAGCTGAGTCTCCACTGGTGTTTGAAGTCAGCACACATGTTACCTCTGCTCTCTTTGCCGTGAGGCCTTTGGCTATTTATTATCAGTTTGGTATTTGAATTTTGGTTTTTACTTTCACTTTTTGGTGTCCATCGTGAGATCACGTATCTTTTCAGCTGCCATTTTATGTAGTTTAAAAATATGTTTGGCCAGGTGTTGTGACATAGGCCTGGACTCTGAAGGGCTAAAGTAAGAGGATCACCAGTCTGAAAGCAGCCCGGGCAACTTAGTGAGAAAACAAAAGCTTGATATGTAGCTCAGTGACAAAACCCTGGGTTTCATTCCCAGCACCTCAAGAAATATTGCCATAAGAAGGAAAATCATGGGAAAGAGCACATGTGAACATCTGTGGTTCACGTCCAGGTGAGCCTCACAGACTGGTAAGTATAAACGAGCATGCACTGGGACAGAAGTTTGGGCTGCTCATTGACACAACCAGATGAGAGTCTCCGTTAGCTACACTTCATGCCTCGAGAGCACAGATTTCACCCACTTAGAGCTTCGCTGACTTTCCAGCTGCCAGGACACACACACTGCTGTGTCCATGTTCAGAGTTCAACTTTCTTATTATTGGCTGAAGACTTAGTGTGTAAAAGCTGCACTTGCAGCAAGCACTACCAGCTCCCATGGAGTTGTCTGAGTCTAATATAATTCCTCCTCCAGAAAACAAACAAACAAAAAAATTAAATGCCTGCTCTTATATGGATTCTCATAATCCTAATTCAATCCCTCTTTTTCTAATGGCATAAATTCCCCTGGAATGACTTTTACCTTCTGGAGCAACTCTGGGAATATTGTTGGGAACAAAATTGTTCAATTCTGAGAATTTTTTTAAAAAAGAGGGAAGTAACTTATCATGCCAATGAGCAGCATTTTCGATCAATTGGCAGAAGCCCTGCCTCAGTCAGCTAAGACACAACATAGAGCGCTCACAACTTAAAGGATGAGATGTTTCATTTGGCTCACAGTTCCAGATGACCCAGTCCATGGTTTGCTGGTTCTAAGGCAGAAACGGTTATAGTGGAAATGCATGGCAGTGAAAAGACATTCAGTCATGAGAGCTGGGAAACAGAGAAGGGGAATAGTACCAGAGAGGAAAGAGCCTGGAATATAGAGCTTTACACCTGTGTAATCCAACCAGACACACCCATAAATGTGCTTTATAACTCCCTGAGCATTTCTTCAGCCAAATGTATTGACACAATTACACCCCACCCCTTGTCAATTTGATACCCAAACTCATATCCTTAAACCATAAACACAAGATCATAATTCTATGTAGTATAATACAAATACTTTTCTTACAACTAAAAGTGAACTCATTCCTTCTCCCAAGTTTCAGTAGTTACAGAAGTTTTCAAAAGTATGAGACCAAGTCTTTTCCAAGACTTAAAGGAAACTCTTAACTCTGAGCCTCTGTAAAAACTAAAACAAGTTACATAATCCCAAAGTAAAGTGGCACAGGGCAAACATTTCTATTTCAAAAGAAAGAAAGGGAGGCATAAAAAACAATGGGACCAAAGCAAAATTGAAATCCAAGAGGGCAAAGAGCATTTTAAGACTACAATGCTAAGTGAAGCAAATCAGACAAAAAGTTAAACATTTCATGGTTTTTCTCATACCAGGAAATCAAAGTATAGATAACTTAACAAAATAAAAGATAGATGATAGGAAACAGGAAGGTAGACTGTTTGAAAATGGAAGAGGATCTGGGGGTTCAGGTAGATGGGAGGGAGGGCAGGGTTAGGGAAAGCAAAAAGAAAAAAAACATATGATGTGTTTATGTGATGAATTACATTCATTGATTTAGGTCCGGTAACCTGTCGCATCCCTGGAAAGCAGAAAGGTATGGCAGAGAGAAGACCTTGGTCATGATGCATGATATTTTGTGTTCTGTTTGTCAGTATCTTGTTGAATATTTTTGTATTTATGTTCATTAAGGAGATTGACTTGTAATTTCAGTTTCTTCTCTCTCTCTCTCTCTCTCCCCCCCCCTTTCTCTGCCTCTCTCTCTCTCTTTGGTTATGTCATTGTATGGTTTTGGTATCAATGCTGGCTTCCAGGATGAGCTTGGTAGTGCCGCTTGCTTTAAACTTTGCAGAAGAGTTTGAGAGGTTTGGCATTGAATCTTTCCTGAAAATCCAGCAAAATTCTATAGGCTTTTCCTCTTAGAATAATATTCTTTAAATTCATCCAAAGTTTAATTTTTTTTCTACTAGGTCACATTTCATTGTATGATGTAATCAATTTGTTAATCCATCAAGCAATAAACATTTGATTTAAGTTTTGTTCGGGGTAATTATGAAAATTTGTTTTTCTGCAAAATTCTATATACGAGCATTTATAAGAACTTTATTTATAATGGCTTAGGATTAGAAAGACTCTACTTTTTTCCACTCTGATACATTTCTATTATGTCTCGCCACATAGCAATAAAAGGAACAAATTCTTCCTACTGTTGATTTCGTGGATTGCAAGGGCGATTTATGTTGAGGATAGGGGGCATAAGGCAACCTCTTGGTCCGTAGCAATCCCAGTATTAATGCAGGTGTCCTGACACAGAAAAACTTGTTTTCCAAAGTCAGAGCTGAGGAGCAGATCTGTGATCATTAAATTAGGGAACTATGTGGAAGAGGTCTTCTTGTGGCCACAGGATGTCCATCAGGTGACAGTTACTTGGGTCCACACCGGTGATAAAACTTTGTTGTAATTAAATACACAGAGACACACAGCTCAGGAAAAGGGTGAAATCATAGTGAAATGTTTGCTTTGCTCTGTCCCTGATGCTATAAAAATACTACACAGTCAGTTAGTAATTGAAAAACTGAGTACTGGTTTGTCCTGGGTCTGGAGGCTGGAAGCTGGATGAAGGTGTTGGTTGACTTGGTGTCTGAGCAAGGCTGCTCTCCGCTTCTGAGTTTCTACCTTGAGGTACATTTGGCAGAGGAGAGGAAAACTGTGTCCTCATGAAGCAGAGGAGAGGGAGGAGGTGACAAGTAGACAACATCGCACTGCCACAGCTTCCTCGGGTAGTGTGGACTCCATCTCAGCAGGATGGAGCCCTCCCAATGCTCTGTCTCCTCTCAGCCCGTCTCTAGATCGTATTACCTGGGGATTAAGTTTCAACGTGAGTTTTAGAGCAGAGTCAAGCAGTCAAAACGCAGCAGCCTGGATTTATTAGTATTGTGCCACTGTCACTTGTCTGACTTTAGTAATATTTTATCATTTTGCATGATATTATCATTAAGAGGAGCAGAATAAACTAGTTATCAGTGAAACTATTATAAAAACTTAAAACTCATTCTTTCATGGTTTATATTTTTGTAATTCTCAATTTCTTCTATAATAATGTAGAGTTACTTAGTATTAATTCATTCCTAAATAGATTGAATGACCACATAAATCCTCTTCGCATATCTGTATTTCAAAGCACTTATCTTTAATTTGGCTTCAAAAAAGCCTAGTGTTTTAGTTTGGAGCTTCTTTACAAAGGACCTGTGAGTTTCTGCATGTCCGAGAATGCCTCTCTCTTTCTTCATGTCAAATCCTGGTGGCCCATAACTGTCACAGAGTTCTGCTGCTTCGTTGTCTCCTGACAGTGGGTGACATTCCAGAGGCCTGAGAACACGATTTCCTCTTGAAATGATTTATTTTTGCCACCTTTTAAAAATTCCATGATTGTTCATAAATTATTTTATATTCCATGCAACTATAACACATCCTTTGAGACTTCGTCATCCTCTTCTATTTTTAGATATCCTCATATAATTTTAGTTTTCTATTACATTTTCTTTGTGTCCATATTCCTATTGTCAACTCCCGAACAACTGCTCTGTACCCAATGGTTTTGGATTTATAAGTTGATTCTGAAATGGTGTAATTTTGCTCCTAATATATTTCATCAAGTTTGAAATTCCTCCATTTCATCATTATTGTGTTCCTTTTTTATTCTAGTCATGCTGTTATTAATTACCTAGTATTAAGGAATTTTGAAGAAATGTTTCAGTTCTATTTCTACCTTATATGGAGTCAGTTTGTTTAATTTTATTAAGTATGTGGCACCCGAGACCTCTGTGCTCATCTTCCCCCAGCACGGTGTCCAAACTGTCCACCGAGAAACTCGATCCACCCCGCCTCCATCCGACAGGTGCCTTTGGATGGGAGTAGTGGCAGGGAGCAGTCCTGTTAGAAAACACGTCCTTACCAGGGAGGTCAGCAACTGGAGGACATGGACAAGGAAGGAGTGGCCACTAGAGTCCTATGTGGAACTATACCGGGGGCCGTATGCACCTCAGGCATCTGTTCTGGGTGGCATCGGGCTTCGCAGGGCTGCATTTGAGGGTTCCACTACTCCTTCCTAGTCCTTGTGCCTCCCCTTTACTTCACATCTTGCACCCCAAGTACTACTTAGATGTCTGCTTCCAAAGATGTAGTCAGTGACAATGATGTATTTACCTCTCCTTTGCTTACATAGTCATATACTTACTTCAGTATATATTTTAATACAGTAACAATAATGAAACACATGTATACCATGCAGTATGGCAAAATTATATTTGTTTTTACTCTATTTTTTGTGTGCTATCATTGTGTTAGTCAACACATAGACACACACACACACTCACAATCACATACTCATAGGACCCTGTGAAGATGACACATAAAGTTAAACATCATACACATTTTTGCAAGTTTAATTTTCTAATTTAATTCATTTCCAGGTACTGAATAATCATTGCACAGCCCATCACACATCACCATTCAATATATTAAAATGTAAAAGGTAACCGTGAACTTTTTTTTTTAATGTCATCAAGCCTTGTACCTGAATGCTAACTTAATAGCATAGAATACTAGGCTGCAAATCACGTATCTCATAATTTGCAATCCATTTCTTGTTTCCCTTAAAATCCTTGGATTACAGTTGAGAAATTAATGTCCTTCGCATCTTTAATCTTATGTATATACTACTCATTTTTCTTTCTGGAATACTTTGTATCTTTAATGTTTGTTTCTGAACTTTCGTAATGTACTTTTGTTAGAATTTTGTAATTCATTCCTTGCATTGTGTGACATGTGCAATAGACATTGACATTATTTAAAAGATTTTATTAGTTATCTAATTATTTTCTTCTACTTTCTTTCATAAGCCATCATATTCAAGACTTTAATTTCTTTATTTTGCTATTTTTGGACAATTTTAGCCTTTTATTTTCTGAGAATTTTCTGAAATTTATTGTGTAACTTCCTGTCTTTTTACTTACACTGTCATATTTCAAATTGCCAGGAGAATTGTTATACCTGAGGGTTCTCTTTTATTGTACCATAAATATATGAATATATTGCTTTCTCCTGTCTCCTAGGGGATTCTGATGATAGTTGTTTTGAGATTTTCCCCTTGATCTCTGTAGTATTTACATCTTTCTGAGATCATTTTTATTTCCTTTAGTCTCCATATTTCCTGAGTTTTCCTTGAATGTCTTATATTCCTATTTTTCACTTACATTGACATTTAAGAAGGGTCTCATTGAAATCTCTTAGTTCATGGATGAAATAGGTTAAAGGTTAGGTTTTTGAGAAAATTAATGAGCCACTGAACTGGATTTTTTTCCCTGAGCAACTGAGCAATTTCCCCCACAGAGGGATACTATAACATGATGCATGGTGAACAAGGTAAGCATGTAATCCTATGTCAATATTACGGTCCCTATTTCTGCACAGATGTGGAAGCGTTGAGGAAAACAGGGACTTTACTGTGATGATCCCCTGTTGACAATGGCATCTCACCAGCATTTTCAGGAGTTCAAACTATTTCAGAGAGTAAAGGATCTACAATTAACATTCTAAAAGACCGAAGGCACAATTATCTTCAATCTAATTTGGAAATTCTTTATGGTTTAGGCCCTATGCCGAACCCCCACATTTGTAGATTTATCTCCAAGTTGTAGACCTCTGGGAAGTTCCATATTATTAATCCACTTTCTTCCCTTTATATTCTCTCCTCATGCTTGAGTATCACATTTCTCTGGGCTAAGATAGGTCACGTTGCCAACCATTAGCACAACCTGAAATTTTGTTCGAATTCTTGTTACTATCATCCATTAATTGTTTATATTTTTAATTTCTAAATGAAAATCTATCCTATTTTTTGAACTAAAATTTATATATACAACACATTTCTGCATATTTATATAATCGATGTTCATTTCATTATAATTCAAACAGTATATACAGTTTTGATTTTCACATGGATGATATATAATTGATCCACAGTCAAATGATGGCTCTTTAAAAGAGCTAATTGCAATTTCTCTGGGTTACCAAATTCTATAATTTTAAAAGTCAAGTTTCAATTTCAGTATATGATTGTATTAATGGAGTTTCTCCCTGGAGAGATGAATGCTAAGCCAGAATGATTTGAGTTAGTTTTCAAAAGAAAAGGTGGAGGCAGTCTTAAAGTGTGATCTCCTTTAGAATACAAACACAAAAATCATTTTCAGATTGATCATACCAGTTATACCACTAATAACTTTACAAATTGGCTAACATACATTTCTTTTCTATGAACAGTTTTGTTTTCCTGAAATCTATTTTCACAGTAATGGATTCTTCAGAATGAACAATTTCAACTTAATAAAAAGGAATGGTTATATTTCTGCCCTCTTGGGACTAAAGTGAACCATCTTAGCTCCTATATTTTATGTCTGTATCCAAATACTCCAAATCAGTAGCATAGCACATGGATATAGTGTCTTTAATTTGGCATTTATTTATGAACAGTAAATCCTTAATACAAATTACATTTCTGACCAATTTCTGAAATTAACAAAGTCATAAAGAAAAATCTTTGAATATATGCAGTAATGTAGGTAAATATTCATAAATGCCCTCCCTCTATCCTCAACTCCAGAAAATATACATATTTCCTCTTATATATTTGATTTCGGGTTCAAAAATATAACTTGCCTGGGCAAACGGGATATTAGAAGACATGAACCAAAAGAAATCTGAAATGAGTTTGACCAGTGAAATTGCTGCCTTGTGTTTCTGCCATAACCTTGAAGAAGCCTGCTCACAAATCAGGGCTGATACCTCCGCCAGGATCTCAGGAGGAAAATGAATAAGGTCTATCCTGCAGTGTGAAGGATCACCTGCCTCACAGAATACCCCGAGGCAGAATCTTGCCGGCAGACCCACCAATTCCAGAGCATGATACTGTAGTTAAACATTACAAATGTCTGCACATTACATTGCTACCATCTTATTGACTTTTTTTTATACATAAGACACTGTGTAACACAACTGATGCATATGACGCTGGTTTTAGAGCTGACCAGTGATGGATATGGGCCTTCCTACACAAAGCTATGCTGGTTAACCTTGTCAACTGTACTAGATTAAAGGACACCTGGAGAGGTGATTGGATTATAAAGGCATAGATTCCATCCCTGAGTGAACATAATAATGAGTTCATACCTCAGTGAGTTTTTAGAGGTAGCGTCTAGTTTGAGAAAGAGCACCCTGGGTGGAAGGTCGTGGCCTTGGGACTATATCTGGTCTTCAGGCCTTTCTCTCTGGCTCCTCTCTGCATTCTACTTCCTAGCCTCAGTGAAGTGAGCAACCTTCCTTTGCTGTTATGATTCAGATCAAGAATTTCTGCAATGGTCTCATGCATTCATAGATAGGTGTCTAGAAGGTGACTGTCAGGAGGGTGACACTCCTCATTCACTATTGGGAGATGGGGTCTGGTCAGAGGGGTGATCACAGGGAGGCACAACCTGGAAGGTTGAATCCCCTACCCCAGTTTCTTCCTCAACTTTCTGCTTCTTGAAAACCTGACCTGAACACCTTTCCTCTGCCCAAATCCAGCTGCCATGCCTTCCTGCCTTGGAGCTAGCTGGCTATGGACTGAAACCTCTAAAACCATAAGCCCAAATAAACCTTTCCTCCTGCAATTTGTGGGTGTTAGTATTGTGTATCAGTGATGAAAAAAATCACCAAGGCAACTGTCTATACCATGCCACCATGGTGTTTCTGCCTTGGAGCCAGAAGACTAAGGACTGAAACTGTGAGCCAAAAAAACCTCTCCTTTAAATTGTTGTGTCTGGTATTTTGCTCCAAAAAAATACAAAAGCTGACCAATACACAACCAGAAAAAAAAAATGACATGCCAACTGTAAAAAAAAAAAATTACCCAAATTGTAATATAGTGGTAAAACATTTGGCAGACTATAGCCTGCTGTGTTGTGTAAAGTAGAAAATGAACCTTTTGAATATTAAAATGTCTGTTGGCTCTTGCTAACTGTATTATGACAGTGCAATACCCAAGAGACAAGCAAAAATTAAGTGTGAATACAGTAAGTCCAGGTATTCTAGGCTTTATTGAGTTTGACAGCAAAGCAGTGTTTCACCTCCAGTTTCTCTCGCCAGTATCACATTCTCAATTCAAACACTGGGTAATGCTAGGGGACAGGGACAATATCTAGAATCCTATTCATGAAGTATGGCCTCAGCAGTAACAACAATTAAACATGTGACTAAAACACTCTCGAAGATGTAGAACTAAGGGGCAGGATTTTAGTAGGTTCCTCCAGGCACCCAAAAAGACTCATAAAGAAGTATCCAAAAAAAGACAGAGGCATGGGCCATGACTTAAAAGTAATTGATGTTACAAGACAACAAAATATAATTATCTAGCCCTCTCTGTGTGGCCATAGCTAAAACTTTTTGACAGTGTTTCAAACATTCGTTTGAGGTAGGCTTCAGGTTGATAACCAATGTGGTTAGGCTAAGGAGGCTATAAGAAGAGAAGCCAAAATGAAACAAATAACAAAACAGGTTAACCTGCCAATCATTAATGCTGCTCCCAGAGGTTACTGTGGGGTGGACTCCAACTTCCAAGCATATGGTAAGATTTCATTTTTGACTCCTGGGCATGTGTGGCAGCATACCAGTAGTCCTGCCAGTGAGATGTGAGCTCCATGGTGCAGTGTGCATCATTACTGGGGAATGTACTCAGTTGCTGGCCTCGGAGCTCCTTCTACTGGTGGCAGGACAAATGGGAAGGCTTGGGGAATGGGCTACTCCAACGTCACTGTGTGATCACAATACATAGAATATGCCCACAACTCAGAGTGTATGTATTCATAGTGAGAGCAAAAAAATAGAGACTGAGGCCAGAGGACCACAAGCTCAAGGCAAGTCTAGGCAACTCAATAAGACCCTGCCTCAAAATAAAGTACGGTAAATAAATGTGCCTGGAGATGGAGATTAGCACTAGAGCATTTTTCTGGCAGGTGAAAGGTCCTGGGTGGCATAAAACAGAAATTAGGATTGAAGCAAATTAGGAGATGCCTCAGTCCTAGACCCTTCACAGATGAGACTTCTGTCTGATCTCTAGCCAGGATTCATCATCCTCATATGAACCCTGCCTAATGTCTTCTAACTTCATGTTCAACAAAAGTTTTACTAAACTAAAATGGTTTGAAAATGATGGACGAGGACTTCACTCTAATTGAGGATCCAGAAATTATAGCTCCAGGGTAAATCAGGCCAGTCATCTGCTTTGTAAATGAAGTTTTATTGTGACACAGCCTATATTACCAATGATTGCTTTCCCCTTGCAACTAAAGAGGTCAGTAGCTGTGATAGAAACTGAATGCCCCTGCAAGCCCTAAAACATCTATTAACTGGGTTTTTATTGAAATGACTCAGTGACTCTTGCTCTTAACAATCTGAGGAGTGACAAATGAGAAAGATGAGCTGGGACAGTATCTGTGCAAAGCCAAAAGAGTAGGGGACTAAAGCAAAGTACCACAGTTTACAGTCTACAGATGGAGAGTAACTGTGGTGGATGGAAAACTGATGATCAACTTGAATGCTAGCTGAACTGAATCAGCGTGGTGCTGAGCGTGGATGGCCCACCTGAGGATTCTTGCTAACATAAAAAGAAGACCTAGGGAGGAAGACTAGCATTGTAGGTTCCCCTAAGTGTGTGTTGCTGTTTGGAGCTCTTGGTTCTTTTGGGGCTGTTGGTTCTCCCAGAGAAGCTTGTCATGCTGGTTTCCCTGATATTAGCTTGGCTATTATCATTGGAGGAGCTTGGGACCTTGTTGCTGAGAATTGCTGTGGTTCACTTTGCAGGAGATTGGTCCTTACTTTTAGCATCACTTCCTGGCTCCTGAGGGGAAGCTGTGTGCTGTCTAATTTCCAGGTGAAGTTTGTCACACCGGCTTCCTGACATGAACTCGGCTGTTCTCATCCTTGAAGGAGTTTGGGACTTCACTGTTGCTGAGGATGGCTGTGGTACTTTTCGGGGGACCCCTGGTCCTTACTTTGAGCATCGCTTCTTGTTTCCAGTGTGACCTACTGGCACAGATCCTTCATCCCGCTGGCACAGGCTTTCTAGCTTCCATTGCTGACCTTTGGACCTTCCCAGCGCAGATCTGTGAAACAGACTTGCATGAGTCATTGTCATAGACTCTAGGTCTTCAGCTGGACTCATGCAGGGTATTGTTGTGGGATCCAGGCCCTCGGCTGGATTCTCTAGGTCTTTAATGCGTGGACAGTTTTCCTGCACTTCTTGTATTTGACTCTGAGTGACCAGAGTATTATAGTATTATAGAATAATACTATAAATTATGTGCCCTGTATATAATTGTTTTCCTTGCAACTCCTACTACAACAGTGACCTTCAGTTCAGGAAAGGGCAGGGATGGGATTAGCTGTGACCACAGCAAAGAAGGAAGAATGCATGCCCAATATGAGAGCCCTAAGAGATCTGGAGAAGGGAACATGTGACTCACATGCAAGGAAGTCTGAGGTAACAGACAGAAGCATTCTGGAAATGATAGCTGGTGTTACCTCTGGCACTGTATGAAAATTGTTTTTTTTTTTTAAAGTCCTACCATAGCAATAATTTTCTTACCTAAAATGCATACCTTCTGCATCCTAGACTCAGTATCAGTGAGTCACTTGTATTTGTTATTTCCTCTTCTGTTCTGTTATACACATGGGTTATATGTTTCTCTGTGTGTGAGAGAGAGAGACAGAGAGAGGGAGAGAAGCAGAGACACAGAGAAACAGAGACAGAGACAGAGATGGAGAAACAGACAGAGACAGAGAAGGGGAGAGACTACATGCAGACAGAGCATTTACTTTGTTTTATATCAACAATGTCTTGTGTTTGCTATAATAAATTAATAGTTCCACCTTTAATTACTTGCCTGACAGCAAGGATGGGCAACAATAGCGATAGGCAGAGAAGGTGGAAAGAGACATGTGCTGACAAGCATCGGAGGGGTGGACAGCTTTGTAATTCACCAAGATTTGTGTGCTCACACTCTCTAAGCACTGCTGAGACCACCTGTCTCAATTATGCACCTTACCAGTTTTCCAGAATTATGGTTTTCTAAATATATTATAGCATTTTTCTTGCCCTTTGAAAAGATAAACTGGAAATTTTTTAAAATTATTTTTCTTTTTCATATAATTTGTAGATTTTTTTCAGATTATCTATTTCATAAAATTTTGCTAATTTCTATCAGAGGAAGATTTAAATGATTCATATTAATGATCAAGACTATATATATATATATATATATATATATATATGGTAAAATGAGAAATAAGGAAGAGGAAAAGGGTTCAGGTAGTGCTAATAGATAAAGGGAATAAGGAAAGAAAATGTTAAAAAATAAGTTTCTAAAGTACACAAGTAACTGCATGTGATGGTGCATGCCTATAATCCCAGAACTCCCAGAACTCAGGAGGCTGAGACAGGAGGATCTTTGTGAGTTTGAGAACATCCTGGGCTACATAAGTAAGTTCAAGGTAAGCATGGACTATATAGCAAGAGCCTATCTCAAAAAAAAAAAAAAGGTAGAACACATGCATTTCCTGAGACTATAGTCGGGTTCGAAATCTAAAATTGCTCTGAGCAGTTAGAGTTGGTTCCGTATCTATTGAGACTATTTCACACAAATGTACTTTGTGCCTCCACTTCAAGTTAGGTATAAATAGTCGTGCTAAAACCAAAATAATTGAAGATTTAGAGTTTATATTCAGTCTTCCACACTCAAGGGAAAGAAGAGATGCCTGTATTGATTAAAAGTTCAAATCACTTTTCTCTAAGGATATTGACTGCAGAGTTTAACTACTAGTCTCTACAACCCCCAAAGATGGAGTTCAATGATTTTATTTTATTTTATTTTATTTGCGGCACCAGGGATTGAACTCACAACCTTGTGCTTGCCAGTCAGGCACTTAGGCCACTGAGCTAGATTCCGAGCCCAAGTTCAGTGATTTTAAATATGAGATGTATGTAAGATAAGAATGGTCACCATCAGACTATTTTACACACCCACTTTAAATTCTCAGTCAAGATGTTGAGAAAGAAACAATATGAAGTATTCTTAATTCTTAATTTTCTCTAAATTAATAAAGTTTGATGTTAAAACCTTCTATTAATCTGAACTTTATCAGTTTATTAAGAATACTTTAATAAGGTCATCAAATTTGAAAGAAAGTCTGGAGGAATATATTTGTACTATATTAAATCATACCTCTTTTATAGGACTAAACAGGAATGTTTCAATCAATTTCCAACCTGAGGGAGTTATGAGTCATTTTAAATACCCTGAATCATGTCAAATTGAATAGTTTGGAAGATGTCCAGAGATGCTGAAGATATTCACAATTTATTGCAAAGCAAAGGCTGGTTTAAATTATGTTTTAAATGTGTTGAATGTTGATAGGACCTTAGAACCTCCTAATACTTGTGAGTAAAATTAAGAAAAGAATATATGTTTATGCAAAAAATATATTCAATTTGTCAATATTACTTTTTTCTTCCTGAGTTACTAAGGGTGATATCTGAAGTAGAAGACTTAATATCTTCATTTTCTTTAAGTGACAGTATAAAAAAGATAAAAGGCTGATGTCATCAAAGTAGGAATAAATAATGAAACACAAAAGGATTTTAAATATTTTTCTTCTCACTGTTTAAGCCAGTTCAGGTTGTTTTAACAAAATACCACAGATTGGGTGATTTATAAGCAAAAAGCATTGATTTCTCACAATTGCGAATGCCAGGAAAGTCCAACATCAAAGGACCAGCAGATTTGATGTCTGGTTGGTGGCCCCTCTCTTTTTCATAGAAGGTACCTTTTGCACTCAGCCTTCAAGTCTTAGAAGGCTGATGAAAGGTTTTGGTATCTCAAAATGAAGATAATTTATCTCA
>RJWT010021605.1:0-17529 GCA_004365215.1 Cuniculus paca | reverse complement strand
TTCCGGCTGCCGCCTCTCAGCCTCGCGCTCGGCCTCCTCCTGCAGTCGCTTCCGCTCCTCGGCCTCCCTGCGCTCCCGCTCCTCCTGCCCCCTCAGCGCTTGCTCGCCGCAGCCCTGCTCTTCCAGGCCCCGCCGCGGCCCTTCTTCCAGAGACCCCTTTTCAGCCTCCACCAGCAGTCGCTCCTCCCTGCCCGCCTCTTCCTCGTCCTCCTCTTCCAAGAGCTCCTGTCTTCTGTTTTCCTCCCAGAGCCTCCTCTCCAGCGCCTGCAGCCTCTGCTCTTCTAGACGTCTCTTCTCCGCGGCTTCCGCCTTCTGCCGTTTGCACTTGGCCTCCAGTTCTCGCCAGTAGTCTTCTTGGCGCCTTTTCTCTTCCTCAGCACCCAGCGGCTCTGGCTCCTCTTCATGCCAAATGTGCTTGTCTTCTGCCGGGTGCCCATTCTGGTCCAGGGAGGGCTGACTCTCCAGCCCTGGCTCACTCGGTCGGTCCTAAACACGGAGAAGGGAAACAATGAGCCTTAGGCTTTTCCTGCAAGCAGCCCTTACCGGCGCCATTCTCAATACAGGTGGCCCTGTTAATTAGAAAAGAAGGGACAGGTTCTTCCCCTAGTAAGAACAGCTCCAGCGGTCTCCCCTTATCTGCGGTTTGGCTTCTCACTTTACCTTAGCAGCCGTTAACCAAATAGTAAATGGCAAACTACAGAAATAGTTCATGCGTTTTTTGGAGACAGGGTCTCGCTATGCAGTCCAGGCTGGCCTTGAACTCACTATGTAGCCCAGGCTGCCCTCAGATTCCCAGTGATCCTCCTGCCACAGCCTCCTGAGTGCTGGGATTATACGCATGTACCACCATGCCCAGCAATTCATACATTTAAATAACTTTGAGTATATATTGAGCATACTGCTATACTTCTGTTTATTGCTTGTTGCTACTAGTTACTGCGTCTAATCTATGAATTAAACTTTTAAAGTATGTATAGGAAAAAATATAGTCTATAGCACATTCATGTATGCAGTATCAGGCACCCACTAAGAATCTCAGAAAATATCCCTATAAATAACGAAGGAATACTGTAAAGATAAAATAAGGCACTGGTCATACTAAGCAAGTATAAACTGTGGGAAGAAAGGACTTTATCTTTAAAGATATCTTTACAGTTTACCCTCTCTAGACCCTTGGTTATTGCCAAATTCTTTCTTTCTTTCTTTCTTTCTTTCTTTCTTTCTTTCTTTCTTTCTTTCTTTCTTTCTCTTTCTTTGGAGACAAGGTCTCAATATGCAGTTCAGGATGGTCTTGAATTCACTATGTAGTCCCTAGACTGGCCTCAAACCCACATCGATCTTCCTGCCTCTACCTCGCAAGTGCTGGGATTACAAGTGTGCACCACCACACCCAGCTCCTTTCTCTTAGTATGAATGAGTAATGGGGAAGTGAATAGTGCATCACTAAGAAGTCCACCCTAGTCAGACTGAAGGCGTTTCAGCTAAGCCACAGCAGAGAAGGGCTGGCTGGCCTTTCTACTGCAAAGCAAGTACAAAGCATGTGCAGCCATCTGTAGCCATCTACAGCCCACCAGGAAGGGCAGCAGAAGGTAAACAGACCTGCTGATCTGGATACACTGAAGTTCCCAATGGGGAGAGCCCTTGATCCTCCCTCAGCCCCACCCCACACCCACCTACTGGGCAGAATTAGAGTCGGGACAGCCAGGACAGGGTCTACACACCCGGGCAAGTCGCCTGTGCTTCTTTGACACCCTCTGGTTTTTTGGCTTAACTGACAGTTTGTGCTTGGCGGCACTGTTGTCCAGGCGAGCGATGGCCAGGGGAATGGCATCAAGGTTGACACTTTCGATGGTGCCAGCAGAAGACAAGTGCCTTTTTGGCCGAGATGGTTTAACCGGAGCAGCCTGTAATGCAGATTAAGATATAAAGTCAGTGTGGACAAGAACCTTGCAGGGAATCCCAGAACGGTAATGCTCGAGTCTGCATCTGCAGACAGAAGGGCTTGTGGGTGCGGGGAAATGAGGCCCAGTTTTGGAGTCAATACGGCCCAGCATCACAAAGCCCAAAATAATTAGTTGCTGACCCTGAGACTAGGTGATTTCTATGTTAGGAACTCTAACTGTCAGACACTGTGTACACACTCAACTCCTACATAGGGCGTTAGTCCCTTCAGGGCAGGGAAGGTGTCTTTGTCATCTTGGCATCAGTCCTTTTTAAGCCCAAGTAGCAAATCTCATCTGATGAGTGCTCGGTCCATACCTGTTAGAGGAATGAGAGAACAAAAACCTCCAAGCCTAGAAGATGAGATTTACGACCGGCACGAACGTTTCAGCACAATCAGCCAGTCATAGGATACTACATGCACTGAAAAGATCAAAAGAAAGGGGTCTGGGGGAAAAATGAGTGGCAAAAATGTGCAGCAGGGTCAGGTGAGTTCCTCAAAGGGTAACCTGGCGAACAGCCTGCACTTCCAGATGCAGATGCAGTCACTAAGGAAGCACAGCCTCAGACTGACTGGACCCATAGAAAGGGCAGAGTGACAGTAGCACAGACGAACCCGGAGGGTGGGCAGATCCACAGCAGGAAGCCACACCTGTGACTGCAGAGCACTGAGACAAGCCGTGAGCCAGGGCTGCTGGCTGTGAAATGTCGGCGTGCAGGGGGTGGGGGTGCTCAGGGCCCTGTCTGCCCACGCCCGAGGCTCTGCACACACGAGGGCAGCGCTGGGTGGGAGCCCACATGTTTGACTGTGCTCGTGCACAAGTGTAGAGTTCACGAGGTTTAGCCAAAGGCCCTTCCTTTCGTATTTATGCACAGAAGATAAAAGACAAGACTGACCCCAAGGGTAAAATGGAAGGTCAGTACCTAGTAACTTATGACAAGCTCAGAAAAAATACTTCCAGGCTTCGGCCTCCTAGCTTTCATTTATTTATGGTTTCATTTATTTATGGTCTTTACAAGAGGTATGAAATTCTGATCTACTGAGAAGAGATAAAGTAAACATTTATTTCTATCCCCTAGGAGATGCACAAGGAAACGAAGTCAGGGGCAGTGTGACAGACTGAAGACAGACATGGTAAGCTGGGACGGAGGTGCCCTGCATGCTGCTGGTTATCCCAGCAGGGCCTCCTACTGGCACCGTCTGAGCCATCCCTGTTGTGGGGGAGCAGATTTGCACACTGTCCCCTCTGCCGGACCTTGGGAGGAGGCCAGTCGTGTGTGGTAAAAGTCCCTATCAGAACAAATCGGCTCCTATGAAAGAGTCCTCAAGAGATGACAGTCTAGACCCCCTACACTCCTGCAGGCAAAGTCCAAGAGAGAGAGAGAGAGAGAGAAAGAGACAGAGACAGAGACAGAGACAGAGACAGAGACAGAGACAGAGAGAAACTCTAGGCTGGGACTTTTTTGCTTATGTGTTTGCTTCTTGTATTTCTACTAGGAGTCTTCCTGAAAGACTTGGGTACGTTCAGTTATTCTGGGGGCCACTTTTCCATGGATTAACACTGACCTGAAGGACATGGTACATTTAGGAAGGCTACCAACTTTTAAGACCCTAGGGCACGCTGGGTATTTTTGCACTGCAGGGTTCAGTTCCAACACTTGTGTTGCCTTGGAAACAGACACTCCAACCCCAACTACTGGTTGCATGTTGAAGGAATTTTAACATATGAAGGCAGCATTTATGAATGAAAAATGAAGCAGCAGGTTACAAAGAAAACACCTGGAAGGTAAAGAGAGGAAATGAAGTTGAAATCCTATTACCTTCTCTTCCATCTCACTTCCAGCTCCGGATAGATTCAGAGGACTTGGAGAAGCTGGCGGATCACTGGACTGGAACAACAGAAGAGGCACTCAAATCAAACTCTGGAACAGGAAGTTCTGGGCAAATAATCACACACCACCTGTGCCTGGGCAGAGCTGCCCCTCCTCCATGCAGGGGTGAGTCTGGCCCCCACGCGCTGTGGTGGGGACTCTGCTGACGAGGACTAGCTGAGGCACAGAGGGGCTGAGGTCCTCTTCCCTGAAGTTAGTACGTTTCCCACCTGGGTGGCCCCCATGTCAGGCCCCGGCTCTCTCCATGGCCTGAAAGAAGCTGAGGGGCCACTCATTCGCCACCTGACTCAAGGAATGGGACTGCGCCACAGCACACGGCTCCAGCCTTGGAGCTCTGGCCTGGCTGGCATCTTCTACCCCTTCACCTGCCAGAACTTGCTCCTGTGTGCAAGGGGTGAGAGGACACAAGGCCCTCCCAGTTGCACACACAAAGGGCTGCACTGAGAAGGCAGTGGGGAGGGAGCAAAAACACAGGCAGGAAGGGAAAGAGAAGCCTAGGGACTCACCCCAGGGTCCTAGATGTGCCCTGGGCACACCCCAGCTGGGCACCCTACCTTCCCAATGGCCCGCTCTAGTGCTCTACCTGCCAACTCATGTCACCATCTTTACAAAAGATCTTCTCTTTTCTTCCAGAGCACTGTCAGCTGGCCCTGCCTGTCCATTCTCTGCACCACGCTTAGAAACAAAACATGGATCAGATTATGACACTGCCCTGCTAGAATTACTCAGAGGCATCCCACTGCCTGCAGTACAGAATTCCCACAGATTCCCCCTTTTCCCATGGTCTGCACATCTGTCTCGGCACCTGCTTCCCTATCCGGCCACGCTGCCTGCTTCCTGGTCTGCTTTCGGGACGAGCTCAGTCCCATCGGGACCTCTGCTGGGGCTCACTCTCCACCTGGACCATTCTTCCACTTGCTATGTTAGCTCTGCTCTCAACCACACACCTAAAGACGCAATCTCTCCCCGTTACTCACTTTTAAATCACCCTGTTCTGTTTTCTGTGCAGCCGGTATTTTTCCTGGATCTGAACTGACTGTATTTATCTAATTTCTGTCCACTCATTAGGATGCAAACTGCATGGAGGCAGCCCCTGGGTTAATCTTGCTCATCTCCTAACACCCACATCTGAGTCAAGGTCTGCTACACAGAGAGCCTCCCTCTCCTTGAGGCCATGGGGCCCGCTCTGAGGAGCTCACAGTGACTAAGTCGCTGCTTCTGTCCTTGCACGTTGGCTGGCATCAGAGAGGCTGAGGAGAGCAGTTTTAGGCTGACCAGGAGGAGTGGGTCTTATCGCTGCTTCACCCTCCACTCAGAGGGTGCTGATGTGTGTGGATGCAGGGGCGTCAGGCCAGGGCCAGGCAGCGGTGGGCACCAGGGTGGAGCATCCTTCTTCCCTTCCCTTCTGCATTTTCCTCTGCACATCACTTATCTCTATTACTAATCTCATGATAACTGACATGCTTCCCTCCATTTTAATACCAACCACCCTGATCGTAGGCAGAACGGAGAAAATGCGTTTTTCCTCTTTAAAAATATCTGAAGCCCCAGCCCTCACCTACAGAACCCCGACTCTGGCCAGCAGTAGGACTTCCGCTCCCTCCCCAGCAGGTGTGTAAGGGCCTCCCTTCTTCTCAATTCAGGATGTGCACATCTCCTTTCTAGCGTCAACGGGCCGGATTTAGACAGCATGGGGTGAATATGACTTTCTTTCCACACTCAGGGCACTTCAAGCCGGCCCATTTGCTGTGTTCTGCCTCACGGAGCCCCTGCTGCTTTCTCTTCTCATTTTCCTTTAAATCAGTCCAACGTGACAAGTAATTACTGAGTGCTACTAAGCGGGCACTAAGCATGGAAGTCGAGAGGAGGACACAGTTACACGGACAGAGAAGCAGATGCGGGCGGGGCCGATGTGGGAAAGGCTCACAGCAAAGGCACAGAGGACACAACACAGCTTGGGGGTGAGGCCACGTAGGGCTCTGCACACGGGGCACAACTTGAGTGCCGACGGGCATGTGGAAGGCGCCAGGCGGAACAGGTGTGCCCTCTTCCTCTCCCTTCCTGTTGGCCCCAGGAAGTGGCACCTGCCCAGCAAGTGCCCTCCAGCCCTGCGCTTCTCCCACCTGGTCACTCCACTGCAGACCACAGTGTCATCAGATGCCCCATCCGCTGCCCAACACCCTGCCCTGCTTCTGAGCAATCCCATTTCCCCTGCTGGAAACTTACTTTGTTCTCAGTGTCTGAGAGGACGATGTCCCGCTGGGTCACGATTTCCATGGGACTGGTCACGAACAGGTCCTCTTCTGAGCTAGCGTCTCCACTGCCTGCCTTCTTCATGGGAATGGCATTGGGTGGCCTCTGCCCAAACTTGATATTCTTGCCCAGCTGTCGCTGGAGAGAAACAAAAGAAAGACATTTCTGAAGCAGTGAAGCGATCTCCAAAACCACAACCAGGTTTCCCAGCATATCTAGGAAGCGCTGAGCCACAGGCTGAGCACGGCTGTCCCTGGACGCACCGCCACGCTGCGTTCCCTTGTCCTCTCCAGCCGCTACCCTTCCCCACAGCCAGCCATCTGCTGGGGAGAGGCCCAACTTCTTCTAATGGGTAAAGGGATCATCTTTCTGAACCAAAAGTTGGAATATGCGTTTTTGATTTTTAATCTATAAATCTAAAGTCTATTAAAAGCATAAAGGTTATGTGGAGTGCAGCTGTATGAAATGTACAAACCACTGGGGAAAACAAGATTCTTTTTTTTTTTTTGGTACTGGGAATCGAACTCACGACCTCGTACTTGCCAGGGAGATGCTGTGACCCTGAGCTATAGCCCGATCCAGAAATCAAGATTCTTAGGGCAGGTGCCACACAGGAAACCTGCAGCCCCTTTTGGGAACACTTCTGTGAGCCTTCCTCACAGCGCCCAGCTCACTGTCCCATGCCAAGGCCTCATGCTCTGGTCAAGTCGTTAAGGTGCAGACGGCCACAGAGGCCTGCGAGTCCCTGCTCAGTGTTGAAATCATGCAGCGATGGGAACAATCCAGTGTTCTCTGCCTTATTGCAAGCACACATTGAACAGGGGCCTGGAGGGGCCAGGGCAGAAAAGGACCAAGGACAGGCTGATTACTGGTCAGTAGTAGCTAGAAGGGGGAGAAGGGATCGAGAAATGGGGCAGAGCTAGGAAGGTAAATAGTATTTGGAAGTAGACAAGGGGCAGATTAGAAAAAGACAAATGTCTCCAGATATTTCCCAGTGTCCCCACCCAAAAACCACCACTTTAGATGGGTGCTTTGCTTGGGTTTCATTGGCTCATATGCCTCAAAAAAGATATCTCTGGTGTTTGTCTTTAATCTGGCTAATAGATTGCAGAGGACTCCGCAATCACTTATTCCAACCTCTCACTTTGAAAAAAAGCTCAGAAGTGCAGCAGTGGAGAGGTGACCGACCCTCCCTCCCTCGTGGGAGGAATCCGTGACCACACAGGAGCGTGGGCCCGGCCCTCCTAAAGTCCCGCTGCGCTGCACTGGCTCCTGTAGCTCTGACACTGTACTTCCTTGTTGCACGGCAATTACGGAAAGCGGTGGTGCAGCAGTTCTGATGCTTTTCTGAGCTTCCCCAGCAGAAGAATCCCTTGGGGCAAATGCCCTGTCTCCCACCCACTTGTGCCCAGCTTCCCCCAGCCCGGCCTGGGGCGCAGTTTGATGGCAGACGCATGGCAGAGATGAGCGAGCCTGCCCTCCCAGCGCCCTCCCCAGACCCTGCATGCCAAGGGCTCCCGGGCCCTTGGAAAGCTGCACATCCAAAGCCTGGGAGAAATTCAGCCAGGGAGGGAAGGGCAGTTTCAGCAGCCTGAGGGAGTTGCAGGGAGCAGAAGGTTGAGAGAGGGTGTCACCCAAAACGAGTCCAGCAGGAAGCAGCAGTTAGTATCTAGTCTACACAGGTCAATAAGCAGGCACAGTTAGGACAGCCAAGGAGTTAGACGCGAGGACGTGGAGTTACAAAGCCACAGGCCTGGCTTGCTCTGCTGCCCTGGGGGGTGGGGGGGACCTGGGCTGAGGACGTGGGGACGGTTCCTGTGTCCTCCCGGGCCAGGCTTCCCTGGGTGCTGGAGGAGAGCTGTAAACGGTGCTAGTCCCCGTCCACCAGGGACACTTTATGTCAGCAAGGTCTGCTGCTTACCAGGGCTCCTGAGTACCCAAGATCAGCGTGGTTTCTTAAAATTATTAAATCATTGTCCATATCCATGGAGTGCAGTGTGGTATTTCAGCACACGGACACAATGCATAATGATCAAATTAGGATAATTGGTATATCCATCACCTCAACCAGTCATCGTTTTGTTGTGTTGGAAACACTCAAAATTCTCTTTTCTAACAATAAATTATTGTTAAGCACAGTAACCCCACTGTGCTATAGAATGCTGGAACTCACCCCTTCTTCTAGCTGTAATGTGCCCACTGACCAATTGAAATGAAGCTATTTCTTGTACCCACAATGGAAAGGATAATTCTGTAATGCATTTCCTGGCCTAACCCTCTCATGCGATTAAATGAGGACTTTTGCCACCACTGCAAAAAGAAAAAAAGAAAGAATGACTATGCTAATATTCTACTCTGTCAGGGCCCTTTCTGGAATACTGATGTTGGTTTGTTCTGATTCTTAAGAGACAAAGAGAATGTGGCAAAATGCAATCATAGTCTAGACTGCAATAAAGTCCAGACAGGATGACGACTGTGGCCGCAAATGGAAATAAAAAATAGGGTAAGAACAGGAACAATGTGGGACATGGGAGAACGAGGGAGAGCTAAAGCAGCAGAGTGAGAGGAAGGTGCCAAGGACAGAGGCTGTGCGAGAGGAGGAGCATGAAGGGCCAGTAAGAGTTCAAGGTGCCAAGTGCCCTTGGAACGGCCGAGGACCCTGGGGACAGAGGGAGGGAAGGAGGGAAGCGGGCGGGAGGGAATGAGAGTGTGTGTGTATGGTGAAGGGTTAATTTATCTCACAGAGAGGCCTATCCTGGCAATACTAAGCGACACTGAACAATACTGCTGTTGCCTTTCACAGTGAAAACGTGTCTCGGTACAGAAGCTGATCTGAAATCTTCCCAGAGAAAGGGCTGTGGGCTGGCGGCTGAAGAGCTTAGAAGACGCGCTGAGAAGGAGGGGAGCAGCAGCTAAGTCTAGGAGCCAGGGAGCCTGTGCTCAGACCCACGGCCTGCAGGCAGGGTCCAGTCATCCTGCAGTACCCACAGACAAGGCCTCACGCCTGCACACTCTTCCCTTCGCACACGCCTCCCTGCAGCTACCTCAGTGAGGCTGGGCTCTTGCAACATTGGTAAGACGTAATGACAAAAGGTTACTGCTAAAACCTATCTGATGGTCTCAGGTGTCACTTGAATGGACTACGTGGATACGTGTGGCTTTTTCGTTACTTTAATTTGCCCACTAATCAGGCATTGTCACGCCAGGACCTATGATCCAAGTGAGCATCACTGAAAGCCAGACTGATAGGATGAGGTGGCCCTTAAGTCCAGAGAGGTAAAATACCACTCCCTCTCACTTAAAAAAAAATACCTGTGAGCTCTGTCTTTATACACTGCAATGATAACCAGAGGCGAGAGAGCCGTCTTGTGCCTATTTTGCTGGTGGCTGTGAATGGAGTTACTGTTGGAAGTGGAATGTGAACTAAAAGGGGCTATATTTTATTCATTCAAATTGGGCCATATTGTTACAATATGGCATGCTAGAGAGCGATGTTACAGGAATGCATATCCATATTTATGAGGCTCATTCCTATGGTGTGGAAATGCCAAGCACATCACATTCTGTAGCTCTCTCCTTGCCAGTGTTTAGAATTTCCCAGATTTTTTCACAGACATTCTTCCAACCATGTCTGTAAGAGCAAAGCAGAGGAAAAATAAAGTTGCTGTCTTCCTAAGCAAACTAGATATTCTCCTCATTAAAGTGAAGTTTAAGAAAATAAAAGGCATACCAATTTAAAGACACCTGCTCTAAGAAGTGGCTAAAAGCAGGCGTTTTCTCTTTACGTCCTTGACAGTTGCATTAGATGTCAAAACCCTTGTATGTAGGATTTTGATGTTAGGTGCAATTCAGGTTACTGGTAGACACTAGCTACTGGAGAACAGAGGTTTCCCTCTTATCTCCAATAAGTTTATCTGTGGTACAAATAAACCAAGCGTTCCCCCCAACAAAAGTGTAGAAAAATTCTAAAAATCACCTGGGGCTTAGGTTGTGATATCCCCAAGTTTTACCATTAGTTCTAATGTACTGCACAGCCTGGTCTAATCTCAAATGAACAGGCTCCCTCCCTGAGCCGCGTTTCTGGGAAGCTGTAGGTGATGTCAAGGTCATGGTTGTCCAAATGCAGTGACATGGAAAACGCTGCAGCCACCCTGGGTAATGTTAGGCAGATGCTGGTTCCATCCAGACTGTAGGAACTGGAGGGACCTCACAACCACTCATCTCAAGCCCTTCCTTCATTGCCCCGGCAGGGAAACAGTGTCAAGAGAGGTTAAATGACTTGGAGGCTACAATGCCACTTTTCATTTCATTGAACTTTCTCCTTCACTCAAATTCTATTCATTCCACGGGCCACAAAGCAACTGACTCCTTATGTGCAGTCTTCCAAAAGCACACCACTGTCATGTTCTTCACAGCAACTGTCCTATTCATTCAAATTTGTTCTCAGCGTGCACATTACTTTTATACTCAGAAAAATACGCAATTATTCTTCTAGAAAGTTTAGTCACTTGCCATAGATATTTTGGTAGGTGGCAGAATCACGTTATTCAGGAAAGGGTAGGCTGATGTGTGTTGTAGTTAGTTATTCTATACTTAAGCTAACAGCTGCAGGTGCATTGTTATGATGATCCTAGGTGCGATGACAACATCTAGACACTAGAGGGCAAACTTTCCAAATACATTAATACAGCCGTCCTGCCCTTGGTTTCTGAGGGCTCCAAGGGCTGGGTAGTTTCCTGAGCCATAGAAAAGTATATATATATATATATATATATATATATATATATATATATATATACACATTTTAGCAGAAATCTCATTTCAAAAGAATGTCTTAAAAATGGTGGCTAATCAGATTCTAGGACATTTACTATCAAACAGGTGTTACCTAATTCTTGTCTTTTGAAAAATGAACATACACAAATACACAAAGACAGTTCCAGACGTAAAAACACACATGCCTCTGACACAGCTGAACTCTATCATTCCATGCTGGAGTCTACGAGGGGGCAGTCTCTTGTGCTGCTTACTAAGCATCAACACCAGCATAACGTTGTCATGAAAAAATGCAAAGCATTCATGCAAGTTAATAAATAAAGTTACTACTATTTCTCCAACTTACCAGGAACATACTGCTTAGTCGACTGAAAAATAAAGCACAGTCTTTTGGGGGTGATACAGTTATATCTCAGGTCACTCCAAAATTACATTTGCTAAGATCATGGTCCCCGTTTCCCTCCTTGAAGAGCAAAGCCTTTTATATATTTAAAAATATCGTTACAGAGCAGAAAGGAAGCTTGGGAATTCATGCAGCAAAGGTAAAATCAGGTAGACTTGGTATACATACATACTGTCAAATTAAATACTCAAGCACTCAAATTAAAGAGTTATTCTGCTTTACTCACATTTTTCTTCTTGGTTTAACAGAACTGTTGCTTCAGAGAAGTTGGTCATGTTATATTTTATTAATGGGATCAGATTATGTAAAATATCTTACTGTTAGCAAAAATCAGAAACATACTTTATCAAATTTCTATTTTTTCATTACTGCATGCACAATTACATATTTTTTTTTTTTTACAATTCCCAATCCACTTCTTGGGGTGACAGCAGCATGTGATTTGATGTTATGCAAAAGATATCATTCAAGAAAATAGGCATTTATCCATTTTTTAAAGAGGTTCTAGATTGCAAATACAGCCATTTAATGGGTGGAATTCTGCATGTTGTTCCTTTCAGACAGGGATAGGATGAGCTAGCATTTGGGACCTACTGAGAATAATGTTCAAGGAATCAACAGACTGAAAGAAGAAATGAGTAAAGTCTTCCCCTACTTATCTGCACCCTCTCCTCTTCTCCAAACTCTGAGAGGTGACAGTTTCTTTTTTCTTCAAAGTCTAGAAACCATGTAAGAGTTCAGCCAGCTACAACTCAGAGTGCCACCTGTTTAGAAAGTGCTGGGATCTGAAGGACCGTCCTGAGTTGCCTCTGAGGGACTCTGTCCTTGGCACTGGCCCAAAGGTGTAGGCAAGTTTGGGCTTGGTTCCAGGGTGTTGGCTACTTTCCCATCTGCTACCCTCAGCTCAGCATGTGTGGAAATGTGACCAAGTACAGGTCACAGAGTACACAGTGCATGTTCAGTAGAAATAACATTTCAGGAAAACAGACAATTTTGAGTGTAAAGTTTCATTGTCTAATACTACTCAGGCCAGCTGTTCTTTTATTCTCACTCACTCATTCATCCACGACTGCTGACTTACAGACAGATGGGAATCAGCAGCCCAGAGCCCTCTGTTCAAAATCTGGGCAGCCACCACGCAGCCCATCTCAGAGCTGTGCCTGCTTAGGCACTGCTCTCGGGTGAGAGAATTCTTCCAAGCAAAGGGGGCAGACCTGCACAGACAGCCCTGAGTCTCTTTGCTTTCCTTGTTTTTCCTGCAGTCTCTGGTATTTCAGTCACATTCAGTTAAGAATTATTTTATTGCCTTTGCATTGCTAGGGAGTCACCCTGAGTCAACATGAGTTAGGAAAACTGGCCGTTCTGCAGCGTCACAGGAGGGAGTTTGTGGTGTCTTCTGACATAGTAGCTGGGGAACCAGATCTATAAACACAGCAGAAAACAGCGTCACCAGCCGCTGTGCAGCAGTGATGGGGACTTGATAGTGAATGCGTGCAGCGCAGATTCAGTGGCAGCAGCCTTTGGCTACGGGGTACGGGCGGACTTAATAGTCAGGAACTCTTTCTCCCCACCCAAACCCTCAGCTTCTGCACACTGTTCTCATGTCCAGCCAGAGAGGAGGGAACACCTGGAGCGGAAAGCAGAGGACGAGCCGTGCGGGTGGTACGGTGTGATGATACACCTCGCAAAGGGGCTCCCAGGGGTCGGAGTCAGGCTCAGGAAAGCAGAGCTTCTCACCAGGAGCAAGCCCTGGGCCTCCCCATCCATCAGCCAAGGCTAAGCTGGGGACTTCTCCACTTCAGTCCCCAGCAGGGCCCATCCTCTGGTTCTGACTTTCCAGTCTCGGGCTGTCTTACCTGAAGAGTTTTGACTTTGCCCAGGATGTTGTCCTGTGACATTGCTTGAACTGTCTGCTCACTTTCTGCTCCCCCATCAGGGATAAAAATACTGTCATGGGAAAGCGCCCGAGTTCCCATAGAATAGTTGAAGGACCTGGAATGCAAATCATGTGCTTCATTTTATTAGGATGATAAAATATCTTTTGGCAATTCAGCTTGCTGTTCCCCTGACTCGAGGGACTCCACCCACTTTCCCTGTGTTGTTCAGAAAGCACGCCAGCCAGCACTCTGGCCCTTCCTGCTGCGAATCAGCCAAGGAACTGGGGAGATGAAATGGCCCCAGGAGTGGGGAGCAAGGTTCTTGCACAACCTGGGTTCAGAGCCACTGCAGAACTTATCTGGAGGAGCCTTTCCCAACTGAGTACTATCAGGTTTTCCAGTAAGTGTCGCCAAACAGCATTTACCAAGTAACAAGCAGATCTGGAAGTAAGGGGCAAAAACTTCATTCATATTACAATAACCCTGGAAGAAAGATACACATCTAGCAGGGTGTGGTGGTGCACACCTATAACCACAGCACTTGGGAGGCTGAGGCAGGAGGATCACTGTGAGTTTGAGGTCAGCCTGGGCTACAAAGTGAGTTCAAGGCCAGCCTGAACTGCATAGTGAAACCCTGCCTCGAAAAGAAAACAAACCAAAAAAAAAAAGAAAGAAAGACAACAAGAAAGATGCACATCTACAGCAGAGACAGTGGATATAGAAGAGGACTAGAAATGCAGATAGGCATGACCAATGCTTGAGGAATTCAGAGCAAGGGGAGAAATTTGTGTTGGGGCCATTCTGGTAGGCTTTATACACACTAGACACCTTACAGGTGCTGGTGCCCAACTGTTACGGTCTGATGTAGTTTGAGAGAGTCCTTCAAGGGTTTCTGTGTGGAAGTGTGGTCTTCAGTGTGGTGACACTAAGAGATGATAAAACCTTAAGAGGTGAGATGTAAGTCATTCAGGGTGCTGCTCTCTGAAGGAACTGATGAAGGTCTCATGGAATCCCGCTGGTTCTCCCAAGCGTTGTTATGGAAGAGCAAGCCCGATATGCCACCCCTCACACTCTGGCTTCCCTTCTTGCCATGTGAGCTCTCCCTCTTGCACATGTCCTGTTATGATGGCATCCAACATGGTGGGTGTAGCCAGGGAGCACTGGAGAGAGCTGGCACCATGCAATTTGGACTTTCAGCCTCCAAAACTGTGAGCTGAATAACCTCTAGTCTTTATGTTTCCAGCCTCAGGTACTTTGTTATAGTAACTGAAAACAGACTAATGCACCAACAATAGACACTTTTTAGTTAAAAGTTAGACTTCGAGAAAGTCTGGACTTCTACCTGACATGAGTACCAGCAGTAAGAGGTAGCCACAGAGGCAAACTCTTCCTGACATGGCACTCAAAACTAAGTTATCCCTGGAAAGAACATCGCAGAGACTGCCAGCTCCTCAAAGGGCAGGAGGGCAGCTCACCATCCTGATGGCAGGGAGCACATTTCCATGATACTAAGCAGAACTCAGAGGGGTGAGAAGGTGCCACTTCCTCCTCCTTCTCCCCAGAAAGAGGCCCCAACAGGAGGTTTTCTCAGATGAGAGAACAGCACTTGAGAGAACAGCCAGCCCTGGAGAAAGGCATTTCCCTCAGGGGCCTCTGCACAGAATTACAGGATACAACATGCCGGGTCCTGGGCAGCTGTGCTGTTATCTGCCCAAGGCTAGACCAACTTGGAAGACTGATTACCAAATTATGTCATTTAATTTATCGAAGGCAAGAAGAATAGTAAACAGAGCATTCAAGGGTTAGGAATAAAGAACTGAGAGGTGAGCTTCCTGGGTGTGTGACATTAGGCAATAGCAACAACATCCAACCTTTAGTTTGATGAAAATTTTGTTCGAAGAGTTTTACTTTCATTATCTGATTTAATTGTCACCACCACCATCTTGTTAGAGATGAAACTTGGGATAAATAAAATTATCTAAAGTCATTCAAGTTGAAGAGGCAGAATGAGGAATCGAATTCAGACCTCTAGAATACAACCTTGTGCCAGCCAGGTGTCATGTCTCAAAGTATGAAAAACCTTAAGAGTACTGTCACCTAGGGGATGGCATATGGGAGAGGAAGGCAGGGTGCAAATGCCACGTCAGCTGGTAAATGGGAGGGTTGAAGATACTAAAGAGCTAGAAGAATGATTGAGCCTTCAGGTAAATACAGGATACTTGAGATGTTTAATATTCAAAGCTTATATGCTAGGCACTGTTACTAAACCTATTCTACAGATAAAAAACTAAGGTCTAAAGACAGTAACTTGCCAAGGGCCTGTCTATATGTGAATCTGACCCAGGTCTACCACTTGGTCTACTTGTTTTGACAGCAATAACCCTATACAATTTTAATTCTTATAGCTCATCTACAGTTTAAGTTTTCAGCATTGGTTTTTTTACCCCTAACATGGCTATCCTGCCTCTGCATTTCTACATAAATTTACACACACACACACCCCACATACTTTCATACTCTGGAGATTACTTTTGGGATCCTATTAGATCAATATAATAGGATCACATTAATAGGATCACACTGGACTAACTGATGTCTATACAATATTGAATATTTTAATCCATGAACATGGAGAATCTGTGTATTTTGATCACCTTTACTTTCTCTCAATAATGTTTTAGTTTTTTGTATAGTGGTCTTGTACATATTTTAATACATTTATTCATACATATTTTGTAGTTTTGAATTTTTGTAAATGGTACAGGTTAAAATTTTTATTTTCTGATTTTTATTGGTGGAATATCCTGGTTTTACAACCTGAAATGTTGCTAGGTTTATTTACTAGCTATGATCACATGACAGCTAATTCTTTTTAATTTTCCGTGTATACAGTCAAGTTGTCCACAACAAAAGATCATTTTATTTCTTCCTTTTCAATACTGCATCTGTTTTTCCTTTTTTCCATATGGAATTAGCTAGAATCATTCAAAATTGAACAGAAGTGGTGATGGTGAACATTGTAATGTGCCCCAACTCAAGAGAAAACATTCAATATTTCATCAAGTATAATGTTAGCTATAGAATTTTGTAGATCTGTTTGAATCACTGTTTCTTTGAAAGGACACATGATCTGTCTTTCATTTATAGTAGATTAAAAATTCATCTCATTATCTTTGATTTCCAGCAATTTTACTCTGACAAGGCTAGGTGAACTTCTTTGAATTTATCCAGTTTGGGATACATAGCACTTCTTAAATCTGTGGTTTATTTTAAAGAGAATAAAACAAAATAGAATAAAGCAAATCAGAACATACCTTTCATTGGATTTGGAAAATTCTCAGTATTTTGGAAATACTGTTTCTAGCTATTTTTCCTCTAATCTTTTTCTGATTTTCCAATGTTAGGGCCTTTCAACAAGAGGCATTTTTCTTTTATTCACTTTTCTGTATCATTTATCCAATGTGTTTCAGGGTAGATTTATTTTTTTAGACAGGGTCTCTCTATGCAGTCAGAGCTGGCCTTGAACTCACTTTGTAGCCCAGGCTGGTCCCAAACTCACAATGATCCTCCTGCCTCAGCCTCCCAAGTGATAGGATTACAGGCATGTGCCACCACACCTGACTCTCAGAGTAGATTTTTAAAAAATCTTTTTTGGTCTTTTGAGGCAGGGTGCCACACTATGTAGCTTGAGTTAGACTCGAACTCACTGTGAGTCCAGGCTGACCTTGAACTCCTGGCAATCCTCCTGCCTTAGCCTTCCAAATGCTGAGATTACAGTCATGTGCCACCACACCCAGGCCCAGAGTAGAATTTTGTAAGGAACTACCTTCCAGCAAATTCTGTCTTCTACTATGTCATCTATGGAGTTCTTAATTTCAGGTTTTAGTATCTCTAACTTCCACTTATTTATTTTTAATGGATTGAAATTCTCCAATAAAAATTTGTTTTATCAACTAATTTCTTGAAACATACTAATCACAGTCATTTAAAAGTCTCTAAGGATGGTGGAAGCCATCAGGGTCCCAAGAGGAGAAACAAGGAGCCAATTTGCCATTCCTGTGAGCCAACCAGTGTGCGGGCTGTGAGACAAGAACACCCCCATCCCCATCTCCCCATAAGCAACCAAGTGATTTGGAGGGGCACAGACTGAGCTGTTGGCAACTGAGGCACAAAAACAACTTAATGTTTGTATTGTTAGATTGACTTTGCAGGCCTAAGGCTGATAGTCTGAGCATCTATTAAGAGGATAATGATATGCAAAATAACAAATGTGGGGAATTTCCTTCTGTCTTGTTTTTGAAATACAATATTGTTCTCACATTTCGCTTTGTTCTGTTTTATTGTTTTGTTCTATTCAATGTTTTCATTGGTTTTATTCTGCTCTTT